>PVJH01041967.1:0-14608 GCA_004026705.1 Nesogale talazaci | reverse complement strand
ACATGCAGGACCCTTAGAAGCCTGGAAAGTGGAGGGGGGGGGCATGTTGAGGGGCTGATGCTCTCTCTGCCAAGGCCTAGAGAGCGGTCCGCCTGGATGGGGAGTGACCACTCTGTTCTGAGGCCCCCATGGCGGGGGAGGGGGGGGTGATACTGGAGGGTTGGCAGGACACCAGTGAGGGTGGAGTGAGACCATTCCACAGGCTGGTGCCCGGTCTTCCCCCTCCAGCATCTCAATGAGGGCTGAGTAAATCTTTGGACATAGCGTGTGTGTGTGTGTGTGGGGGGCCTGGATTAGAACCCCACCTCCATCCTCAATCCACTGAGAATGACCCAGACGCCCTCTGAGGGGCATTCTGGGGAGAGGCATTGGGCCTGAACCCAGCTCAGCCCGACCCTGCACTCTGGCCCCAGGCCAAGGCCAAGGGGACGGACGGACGGGAGCTGGCCTGGCTCACCTGGGGTGTGCTTGTGGGTGCCCACGAGAACTCACAGGGCTGGGACGTCCTGCCCCCCACGCTCCATGCTGCTAGCTCCTCGCCTTGCCCAAGACCTCAGCCACCCCCCCTCCCCCTCACACCCCCTGGTCTGGACCAGCAGGCGTGGGTGTCTGCGCTGAGATGGGTGGAGATGTGCGGCCCTGTGTGGAGGCCCCAAGACCCAAGTGCAGAGAGAGGCCCGGCCCGGCTGTCTGGACCCCAGCCCCACAGACACACGGGCTCAATGGCCGAGTCTGTCACAGGATGCCCGGGACTCCATAGGAAACCCTCTGCCTGGCCAGGTGGGCCAGGGGTCGTCAACCATGCCCCGGAGTCTGGCAAGGTGCCACCAGGAGCAGAGAGGGAGAGAGAGACTGCAGACTGGCCCAAGGGCAGACTCCCAAGGTAGCCTTCACCCCGCAAAGGCCCCTGGCTGCCATGCCCGCGTGGTGGCTGCCCTGACAGGGGTCCGGAGTTGTCCAGCTCACAGTTCAGAGTCACAGTGGGGGGCCCAGGCCCCTGGGGGCCATGAGGTCACGGCCCCACAGCAGGGCCCTCAGCCACTGGGTCCAAGACCTGACCAGCCGGCAGGAGCCACTTGGAAATCAGATTCCAACAGATTCTTTCTCAAAGGAGCAGATGATTGGGCTGAGCCCCAGTGGCGTCATGGTTGACTGTGGCCCATAGGCTTGGCGGTTCAAATCCAGGAGCAGCTCTACGGGAGCAAGGCTGGGTCTCCCACTCCCACCAGAGGGCAGTGATGCCCCCCCCCCAAAGAAAAGGAGCCAGTGGTTTTTGGAAGTCACCCTAGCCAGGCACCTCCCACTGGGCTCCTAGGACCATGCCTCCAGGGGCCACCGTGAGTGGCTGAACCGGGCGCCACCCCACAGTGACTCGGGCGGACGGAGTGGGGCTGGGGCCACCTACCCACTGGGTGGCCGTTGATCCACATTCCATCGTACACCAGCCCCGAGCAGTGGGTCAGGCGGCCCTCTCCACTGAACACGCCACAGTGCCACTGTCCCTGCCGAGAGAAGGCAGGTACTCAGTCAGACGGGCTGGGCTGGGGCCCAGTGAAGTTCCCAGGGGGGCCTTGTGGCCTCCAGAGTGGCCTCGATGGCCCAGGGTCCCCTCCCAGCTCCAAGGTTCCACAGGGAGGGGTGGGAGTATTGCTGGGGCTCCCCGGAGCCCTGAGAAAGCCCCATTGTCGCTGGCCTACTGGAACCTTCTCTCCACGGGGAAGCAACCGCTCTTGATTAGGCTACGATCCACTGGGCTTTGCAAAGCAGGAGCCCTTCTGAATGGGGATGGAGCCAGGCAATGTTCCAGCAAAGGAAGGCTCTGAGCACCCAGTGCTTGCGCAGCGCCAGCCCCTCTGGACAAAGAAGTGGCGGTATGCTCAGGGGCCACAAAGCGGCCCAGAATTCCAAACCTTAGCGAGAGCTGTCGGCTGGAGGGAGCGGGCTCGGCTCAGGCTGTCGCAGGCATGGCATGCCTCTGGTGAAAGAAGGCGCCCCTTGGACTGGCGCCTCAGCACTCCTGAACAAACGCCTCGGCCCGTGCCCCACGCCTGCTCTCTAAAGCCCAGCGCGCGCAAGCGGGGCAGAAGCATTTGAAACAGCAGGAGCACGGTGTTCAGGGGGAGTTCTGAGTGGAAGGGCATTTTACTTGACAATGAGTCACTGCAGCTAGAAGAATGAGTCGGAGGTACGCTCTGAGTCTATTCATTCTGTGCACGCGCACACACACACACACACACCTTCCCCACCTCCACCCCTGCCCTTCTGGGCCCAACCTCCCTGTGTGGGCCCCGAGATCTTTGTTAGCAGTCAGTGCCTCTCTGGGGTCCCCACTGCATGCAGTCCCCTGGTGTTTGTGTGAAAATGCAGCTCTCAGCCCGAGGGCCACCCCGCGCCCCAGGAAGCCCATTGGGCAGGGGGCTGGTGATGGGGCAGTGGGAGCCCCCAAATAGCCATGTGGACCCAGGAGGGATGCTTCCACGGAAGGGTCTTGGGGGAGGGGGAGTAGATCTTGCTTTAGAGCAGGGGTTCGACCCTCTCATGCAGCTCCTCGTGTGGTGGGCACCCCCCAACCATGCCGTTAGTGGCTACTTCATCACTGTCATTGTGCTACTGTCGTGAATCAGGCAACCCTGTGAAAGGGTCATTCAACACCCCCCCCCAAGGGGTCGCGACCCACAGGTTAAGAACCACTGTTCTAGACAGTGTCCTGAAGCTCTTCCTGGACAAGGGGACAGGCCAGAGGGGAGCCAGGGTGCCCATGACCCAGAGGGATGCTGTGAACAGCCCAGGCAGGCTGGAACCAAAAAGCTGGCCAGTTCCGATGCCACTGAGCCCACTCAGGTGTGTCGGACAAGGGTTCCTCTACGGAAATTTCAGTGGCCAGTGGCCGGGCCTTCCTTCAGCAATACCTCTGGGCAGTCTGGGGTGGGGGAATGGGAGTACTCTTCCAGGACTGTCTGGACACCAGGTCACAGTGCCCCACGGTTCAGGGAACAGGGCCATGGTGAGGGGTGACTGTGAGAGGGAACTCCAGAGCCTGGGCTGAGCTTGGCACTCCTGCCCCACTGTGCTTGTGCCTCCCCCCTCTCCCTGGGCCCACATGGGCCACATCTCACCGGCACAGGGGGCCCACGCCTCACCCAGGGGGTCCCCTTGCCAGGGGAAGCTGGGACTGTCCCCCCCTTGGCCCTGCTCCCTGGTTCTCCAGCCAGTGTGATGTGGAGTCCCTCTCGGAATGGCCACCCTGCCCCCAACATGCACCGCTGTCTTGGAGTTTGCCGGGAGCCTGCTCGTGCGGGGTGGTTTGGCCCCAGGGAAGAGTCAAGGGTGAGCGAGAGGGGACAGACAGAAGCTTCAGATACAAGGACGCGACACCAGGGTTCTGGCCCAGTTGAGAGGGTCGTTTGCAGTCCTGTAATGGGGGTAGGGGAATGAGAGGGAACCAGGCAGCCTCTGTCATGGTTGAACTCTGCAGGGGGACCTAGCCCAGTGGCCCGCACAGACTCACAGAGCCCCAGACAATTCACTGGGGGCAGGTGTCACAGGTCGTCACACCTGCCTCTGCACCTGGAGAGCTGATGTCCACTGTGTTCTTGACCCCAGGGGCCACCCCCTCAAGCACCACCCGCGACAAGGAGAGAGTCCCGCTTTCATGCTGGGCAGCCCTCACCCCCCACACAGACATGTCTGAGCTGCCCTGCCCGCTACCCCTTTCTAACTATTGTGAGGCCACGTGAAGACCCCGCGGCCAGCCCAGGAAGGTCAGGCCGACCATGGACACCAGGAGAGAGGACCCCCCACTGAAAGAGCTGGCCGTGCCAAGCCCCTGATCTGATCGTCTCGCCACCAGACCCGGGAGTCGGCCCCCCCGTCTGTTCTCAAAGCCGCCCACGCCTATCGTTTCTGTCCGGCAGCACAGGGCTGACCCAGGCCTGGTGACGGGTGACAGGACAGCCAGGGAGTCGAAGCGCCACGTTCCTTCACGCGAGATGGTCCCTCCAGAGGGAGCCCCTAGCTGTCCCTCAAGGCCTCCCCTGCTGCTTGGGTCCAGGGGTCCCTGGGGCTCAACGGCTGCAGTCTGTGGGGCGACACACGGGTATCGCTGCTGGCCCCCTGCCTCCAGGGGCTCCACAAGGCCCCTGGCTCTGGGGGGCAGCCCCCCGACATGGGTACATTTCAGAGCGCCCCCGCGGGTGACCCCGAGACAAGGGGCTTGGACGCATGGGAAGAAGCGAAAGGAGGCGGGCTTGCTTCTCACTTTCCAGGAAGCAACTGCTGGCTCATTGATGCAGGTCTCCTTATCCCGGAATGGTCTTCTGACTCCGAGCGGTACTGCCTCCCGCCGCTCCCGGGTGCTCGTGGGGGACCCCTTACCTCGGCACCCTCCACCCCTGCCCCCGCCTCTCCTCCCCACCTCCTGATGCACCAGCATGGGGGGTTCAGAGCACAGAACCAGCATGGGGGCTCCCTCTCAGCCTCTCCGACCTGTGCCTGCCCAAGACCCCAAGCAGCAGGGGCTGAGCCTAGTCTCCTGGACCTGGTGGGGGGGGGGAGGTAGGGGGAGTGCTTGGGGCCATTGAACCAGCCTCATAGGGTCACGTGGAACTGGGAAGCTGCAGCCTGTGTTTGCCCCCAACCCCGTCTCAGGCCCGCAGTATCCAGCCGTGGGGACAGCACAGGCCCTGGCTCTCCAGGAGTCCAGATCCTCAGCACTGGACCCTCTGGAAGCTCAGTGCGGGGCCACCTCGGTCAGAAGCCGGAGAGCCACGAGATTGATGCCTCCCACAGAGAGCCACAGTCCCAGAACCCACAGGGGCGGCCCCACCCGGGCCTGCGGGGCCAATGGGAGCACACGGACGCCAAGCCAGGGAGTGAGTTTGGTTTTGTTTTGAGGCAGTCGCCAGGGCTCGGGTTTTTCCATGGGAACCGTGGACAGAGGCTGGGGCACGTTAGCCCTGCGCTGGCTTCAGTCCTCACGTCGGCCATGCTGGAGCCCGGACCGATGATCTCACATGGTGCTGGGTCCTGGAGTGGCAGTGTGGGGAGGCAGAGCGGCTGGGTCCCTCCCCGCCACCCAGACCCGGGGTCTCAGAATGCAGAGGGGTGCTTTGTGGCCCAGACAAACTTTCCCCAGCTTCCCCTGGGCGTGTGGCCGGCCCCAGGCTGTATCGGGGGCTGGGGGGAGTGCTTCGAGCTGTGACTGGGGCCTGCGCCATGCAACAGGGGGACAGGGGTGGGGTGGGGGGGTCCACAACATGGAGCCCGTATGAAGTGGGGTAAAAAAGGATAAAGCACAACTGAAATGGAAAGGGATTCATCAGCGGGAGCAGGCGTGTTCAGGGCTCTGCAAGAGAGCCCCACTGCACTGGATGGGGTCCCTGGCTTCCAATCACTCATGGGAGGTGGGGGCTGGCGGCATGGAGGCCACAGTGGGGCGCTGGGCTGCTGACCAGAGAAGCGTGTTGGGTTGGCTTTACCCAGAGGTGGCTCGGAAGAAAGGGCAGGCTGTCCGCTTCCCAGAAGCAGCCTGGAGAATCGAGCGTGGCTCTCCTGCAGGGCCAGGGCTGGCTCCGTGGCAGCTGGGCTTTTTAACAGAAGGGGGAGACGCTGCTGGTTTGGGGAGATGTTCTGATTTTCCAACAGAACAAGCTGCGGCAGGTTTATTTTTAGGAATAACTTCCCCCACCCCCTTTCTGGAGCAGGTTTTTAAAACGTCCCAGACTCAGATCAAAAGGCTAAAGCGGGTAGACATGGGTGGAGACCCGGGGCCCGGCAGCTTATGGCTGCCCCGGTTGAGCGGGGTTCTGCAGGGTTTGGTGTACACAGGTCACCAGGCCTTTCTTCAGTGGCACCTCCCTGTGGGTCCAGCCTGTGGACGAGGAGACCAGCAGGCCCACCGTCCGTACCACCCTGGGGTCTCCAGCTCTGGGAAGAATGATGATTTTCTAGTCTTTTCCAGGTAATTCTCTCCAAAAGAGAGAAGTGACTGCTGGCAGGGACTGGGGGCCCTGGGCAGCTTTCTAAAGGCCCCTGGGTTTCGGTGTAGGACCCTGGATGGTGGCCTGTGGGGTGTGTATTCCAGTGGAAGAAAGGAAAAAGCAGCTGAACCGCCCCCCCACCCCATGCTGACTGGGGCCAGGCGATGTGGGACCCCACAGCCAAGCAGAACAGAGCTACGGACTACTACGGAGATGCTGGAGCAGAGAGCGCCGTCTGGGCCCTGGCTTTTGCCACAGAGGGAGGCGGTTGCGTGGATGAGTGGAGGGCTCAGGGGTCACACTCAGCTGCTTCCCGTACTGGAGGACGCCACAGAGGAGGGCTGCCAGGCTGAGTGCATGCAGTGAGCTCGTGAGAAGGCGTCATTCCGCCACCGCACGCCGAGACCCTCTGCTGCTCCTAATTAATTAGGGGCCAAGTGACAGACGGGGTAATTATTTTTTCTCACACAGGCAGTTGTGCTAAGAGCCTCGCGCTGTCTCTGGAGTGGGTCTGGCAGTCCTGAGTGTGGGCTGAGCCCCAGGGCCAGGGTGCAGCGCACACTGAGGCCACGGCTCCTCCCCACTGGGGGTGGGGGTGGGCAGGGGAGCTGCACTTCAGTTCAGCCACACTAAAGACCCCTGTCAAGGTGGCAGAGGGGAGTGCAGAGGGCCAGGTGGCTCTGCAGCCAGGACACTCCCCCCTCCCCCCCACCCCCGCACCCTCTCACCCACCAGCACTCTCCACTCTCGCTGTGATTGCACAGTCCCCGGGTCAGAGGTTAAGTCCCCTGGGACAGGACCTGTGGGGGCCTACAGTGGATGGGGGGCGGGGTGGACATGCTCCATAGAGGCAGGTCTCCGGGGGGCAGACATCACGGAGACAGCTCCCCTGGATGTCTGCCGTACCACATACTACGGCCCACACGTGAGCCGCCCTCAGCCACAGGAGCGGATGCAGTGAGCCCAGCTCGGGACAGACGCGAGGCCCTGTCAAGAGCCCCCACCCCGGCCCCCACCCCGGCTCAGGTGCCCTGTCCGCCTGAGACCGAAGCACGGACACCCTGTTCTGCTGTGGACGCATGCCAGGGCCACCACCTCTGTCCTCCGCCAGGTCCCAGGAGCTGCAGGCCGACTGAGAACGGGAGGGGGGGGTGTAGGGCAGGGGAGGGGAGGGTGGGCATCTTCATACCTGCCCTCAAGCCTCTTTTTTTTGGGGGGGGGGACTGGGCACCCCAGGCCCATGGAGGAGCCTGGCCTGGCTCCCGGGCCTCATGGCTGAGCGGGGAGGGGCTGCCCCCTGGTGGCGGGTGGCAGGGGTGGCAGCTCAAAGGACTTCAGGAGGGTTTCCAGGCCTGGGGACCCCCAGGCACCTTCAGGACCCCGGGGATGCACAGCATGGACACCCGGCTTGTCTCCCTGAAGCTGCAGGAACCAGAGGGGGCCCGCGGACAGGTCTCAACAGGGACCCCTGAGGCAGCCGGGTTCTGTGGGTGGGAGACAGATGTCCCTCTGCAGGTGATTCGGCCATCTTGCCCAGCTTCCGGGCTGTGTGGCACCACCTCTGACCCGTCCACCAGTGACTGACTCGTGGCCAGGGTCACATCTGGGTTTGAGAGCCTACTCAGAGTTTCCACATCGATCCCCTGGGGTGGGGTGGGGTGGGGGGTCAGCCCTGTCTTCAGGGGTTGAGGGAGGGAGTCAATCCATGGGGAACCTTGGCAGTGCCGGACACCATGGCCACCAGGAAGGGGCCTACACGCAGCATTGGGAGCATGGCCGCAGGAAGGAGGGAGGTGTGCCAAGGGCACCCTTGGGCTTCTACCTGAGAGAGGCCGGAGAACTAGAGCGAGGCTCTGGCTGCCCAGGCCTGCCTCCAGCCTGGGCTTCTGAGGAGGGACGGGGGTGTGTCCAGGGGCAGGAAAGGCCATGGCGGCATCTGCATCCCGTGCAAGGGACCAGGGAGCACAGGCCCAGGAACAAGCCACTCGACTTTGCTGTCCCTGGGGAGGGCTCTGGTGGGGGTTTACGTAGCACCCAGAGGAGGAGGGCTGGCGGTGGGGGGGTGGGGGGGCTTGGGGAGGCTGAGGGCCTCCATTCTCTCCATGGGGCAGCCTCAGGAGGCCAGGCGGGAGCCCAGATGCCAGCTGCTCCCAAGCCCGGCCTGCCCCATCCCTGCCAGTTAGCAACTGACTGCCACACCGTCCTGTGTTTCACGGCCAGCTCTACAGTGCCACGCTTTGTCAAGCGAGGGTGCTGGAGGGACTCCGCAGGAGACATGGGCTTCTCTTACCCATTGGAGCTGGCCTGTCTGTAACTCCTGGGGTGTGGATCTCTGTGGGGGACCCGCTCTCCAAGGACTCTCTCTCGCACCTCAGGCTGGTGTCCCTTGCCTACTCCCTGGCGTGGCCAGTGGGCAGCCACCTGTACCCCAGGGCGAAACTCACTGCTCAGAACTATGTACCTCCAGGGAAGGTGTGGGATGTGCCAAAGGAGCAGCCCTCAGTCTGGTGGGAGTCTCAGGGCAGCTTCTGGGGCCCGGGGGCAAAGGTCAGGAGAGCCCTGTGCTCACCCACTGGCCAGCAGTCAACCCTGGCTCGTGGCAGCCCTGCAAGAACTGCCCCTGTGGGCTTCTGAGATGGAGTAGGAAACCCCATCTTCCTCCCTTCGAGCGGCCGGTGGGTTTTGAACTACTGACCTTGGGGGCCCGTAGCAGACACAGGGGATTGATTCAAGCGCTTCACGCCTAGTTTTCTCATCCACAAAATGGGAGCCCTGACAGTCGCCCCCTACAGGACTGCTAAGAGGACCAGGTGAGCTGGTGGAGAGAGGCAGTCTCAGGGGTCGGTGAGGGTACAATACCTCATACGTGGATCCGTCGGCACAGCAAAGAACCCCGTGTCCCTGACGCAGGTCCAGGACCCAGTCGCCTTCATACGTGTCGCCGTTCCTGGGGACAGAGACGCTGTGTTCGGGCCAGGGGACGTGCCCTGGGGTCAGGGGAGCGTAAGGCAGTGCTTCAGAGGTGGGGGGCTCCAACGCTGCCGAGGGGACAGGCCTGCCCAGGGCAGCCAGGTGGCTGCGTGATTGAGCCTGGTCCCTCCGACTGGCACTCAGCATGTGCCCCCAGGGGCCGAGGCAAAAATAGTCCGGAGCAGATGGCCAGAGGGGCCCGACCGAAGAGAGCAAGAACATGACCTTGAGACTCCGGCCGAGCTGACCAACCGGCCGTGGTCCCTGCAGGGGGACAGGCCGCACTGTGTGTTTGGACAGCTTTCTGCCTCCCTCCCTCCCTCCCTCCCACTGTACCGCTGTGCTGACGAAGGAGAGCCAAGCAGAAACGATGGATCGGCCCGGCCCTGCGGCAGGCCCACCTGGGAGACTCTGGCTGCCTGGGCCTGCTCCGCGGGCCTCGCTCTGCACCCTGCTTTCATCTCCCCGAGGGAGGGGAGGACTTAGTGGGCTTTCTCTGAACACACAGAGGGTCCCTCCTCCCCAAACTCACTGCCAGCCCTTTGATTCAAACCTACAAGTCAGGCTCCGAGGAGCGGCTAGGGGCTTTGAACCCCAGACCCCGCGGTTAGCAGCTCAGTGTGCAAGCGACCACGCCGCCCAGGCTTTTTCAATCCCAGGAAGGGAGGGAGAAGGTCTACAGCAGGGGTTCTCAACCTGTGGGTCGCGACCCCTTTCCAGAGCTCTCCTGCTTCATCACAGTGGCAAAATCACAGTGATGAAGTAGCCACTAAAGTAATTTTATGGCTGGAGTGGGGGTCACCACCACATGAGCAACTGTTAAGGGGTCATGGTGTGAGGAAGGTTGAGAACCACTGCTCTAGAATAAGAACCAAAGTGTGGAAGTAGGTTAGTGGCCAGTGTTCCTGGGGCAAGTGGAGGGCTGGAATGAGCCATGTGTGTGTGAGTGTGAGGGAGTGTGTGAATGAGGGAGTGTGTGAGAGTGTAAGGGTGTGTGTGTGGGGGGCATGTGTGAGGGTAAGGGTATGTGAGGAAGTGTGTGTGTGGTGTATGTGTGGGAATGCGAGTGTGTATGTGTGTGAGTGTGAGGGTGTGTGTATGTATGAGTGTGTGTGAGTATGGGAATGTGAGGTGTGTGTAAGTGTGTATGAGTGTGTGTGTAAGTTTCCCACCTGGACTTACTCAGGGCTTCAAGTCAGTGAGTCTGGTCCAGGGACCAGGGACCATCACTGTCCCTCACCTGAGCATCCCTGATGCCACCTCTCCTGGCCCGCTCTTACCTGAAGAGCATGTGCCCGTGCCCGTGCTTCTTGTGGTTGTGGAAGGAGCCCTGGTACACCTGTCCGTCCTCGTCCATGAGGACCCCGGAGCCTAGGGAAGCAACAGAAGATCAGCTTCTTACAGCATCCCTGCCAGGGACGGCTCTGCCCGACACCCATTCCAGACATCAGCTGGGTAGAGGGAGCCCGACAGGGCCCACTGGCAGCCTGGTCCCCAGAGCAGACACCTGACCACAGCCTGCCTACCCAGCTGCCGTCGATCAAGTCCATTCCGGCTGACAGCCACCTTACGGGGCGGGGTAAAACCGCCCTGTTGGCTTAGACTGGGACTCTTTATGGGAGTCGAGAGCCTCCTCTTTCTCCCACAGAGATGTGGGGGTTTCCAACTCGGACCTTGCAGTCAGCAGCCCAACTCACCACCCAGACGTCACCATGCAAGGCTCCCCCCAACAGCCCACGGTGTCCGTGAGAGTGAGTCTGGGTCCTGCTGGCGGGGCCGAGTGAGGGCAGGGTGCTCTGTGACAGGTTCAAGCCCCCTGCTGGGGTTCCCTCAAAGGAGAGCCGGCCGCCTGCTCCCCTAAGAATTACTGCCCAGGACACTGGGCAGCAGTCCTTCTCTGCTCCATCTCAGCTGCATGTGACTGTGTGACTGGACTGTGTCCGAGCCCCAGCGTGGCCCCAACATGCCCTGGACGTGGCTGCTCTCCTGCTTTCAGCGAGCATCCCAGTCACAGCAGGAGAGGGTGCCCCTCCAGAGGTCTGGTCTCAAAGACGGGCGGGGAGGGGGCAGAAGAGCGAGGGCGGAGCCTCCCAAGTGCTCATGTTTGCAGCTGGACGCTTGACAATCGCAAGGGCTCTCTTATTTCTGAACAGATGCGCACTGCTGGGGGCACTCATTCACAGGGGGTGTGGATGATCCTTCAGGGCACTGCCCACTCTTGCCCCCCAGCCCCATGGCTGCCGCCTGAGTCCTGAGTGGGGGGACTGGACAGAGGGCTTGTGGAGGGGCTCCTCCCAGACGCCTCTTCCTCCAGGGATCCCGGGATTTGCTTCAGCTCACGAGGAAGCAGGGTCTCAAGGAACTGCATGCGACCTGAGTCGGGGTCAGGCTCCTGCACCTGCCAGGCTGTCCTCTGTAGTGCAGGAGGGCCCCGGGTGAGGGCAGGCACCTGCTGACCTGTGAGGAGGTATCCAAAACACCCCTGAATTTTTGTTTTTTCCAAAGCAATGTATTTAAACATTTTTTACCCAACAACCTTATCACTTTCAAAGTACTCTCCATTACAGTTTGTCAAATCTGCGATTCCATTCTTGGAAAGTTTTCAAACTCGTCTGGATGGCTGATGGCATCTCCCTAGCTTTTTCCTTCACTTCTTCTAAGTCATCAAATTGCTGCCCTTCCTCTCATGTCCCTCTGCATTTGCAGAAATAAAGAAGCTGCACGGAGCAAGGTCAGGTGAGTCAGGTGTGTCGGGCAAGGGAGGCAAGCTGGTTTTCACCAAAAACCAGTGCATGGAGGTGGACATGTGACCAGGTGCATTGTGTGGAGGCAAAACCAGTCCCCTGTCATCCCCAAATCAGATCCTTTTCTTGCCACATACTATTAAGCAATCTTTCCAGAACCTCTCACAGAAGGCTTGCTTAACAGTCTGATGGTAGAATGAACTCCAAATACACTACCTTCCTCAGATCAAAAGGAAAAAAAACCAAAATAAGCATTGTCTTGATCTTAGATTTCACTTGATGAGCTTTTTTTTTGGGGGGGGGGGTGGAGGCGGCGGCAAGGTGACAATGGGATCTTCTGCTGGCTTGATTGATGTTTGCTTTCCAGGTCGTAAGAACAGTACCATGTCTCACCACCAGTAATGATCTTGGGAAAAAAGTCTGGGTTGCTTTGGAGCTGTTCTTTCATTCTTCTTTTCTCTTTAAAATCATTTTACTGGGGGATCGTATTACTCTACTCACAATCGATACATCCATCATGTCAAGCACATATGTTGCCCCCATCATTCGCCAAACATTTGCTTTCTACTTGAGCCCTTGGTATGGGGCTGTTCCTTCAAAGCACGGCATGTTTAAATTGGCCAACGCGAAAAACGAGGTTCAAGAGCAGCTGCTTTTCTGAAAAAATTCACTGTGACCAGAGAGAACCTTCCCAGGGATGCCACTGGGCACGCTAACTCAGAGCGAGATGCTCAGAGCTCGCCTGGCAGGAAAACTGTGTACTATGAAGACTCTGCCCTCAGAGTTTCGGTCTGTTTTTTTTTTTTTGGGGGGGGGCGGGGGGGGTACCGCTGTCATGTATGACATCACGAGGAGCAGCAAAAACAGAGGATGGGGGCTGAGCCCCGGTGGCGTAGTGGTTGTATGCGTGATTGTGGCCCACTGGGACAGAGGTGCAATTCCAGCAGCGGCTCCACAGGAGCAAAGGCTGTGCCTCCTACTCCCACCACCAGAGGGCAGTGATGCCTCCCCCCCAAAAAAAAACAGAGGCTGTGTTCAGTTACTAAATGGGAGGGTGGTCGCCCTGCTGCAGATACGCAGAGACTGGGCAGAGTGTATACGGAGCTGGCCCATTGGAGGCACCAATCTCGCAGAGGCCAGAGCCCCGGGCTTGTCTCCCTGTGCCAAACTTGACACTGGACCAGCCAGGACATCAGCTTCCTTGAAGCTCATCCCAGCTGGGTAGAAGCTGTAGTTTCAGGCCAGGTGCGGGTGGACAGAGCCCCATTATCGACTGACTTATGTCCCCCTTCACCCTGCCCCCCTCCCAACCACTATGTGTGAAATTTCTGGCCCTTGTACTAGTGGGCAGGTTCCTACTTGCAAAAAGGGTTTTTCCGGGAGCCGGGTGGGTCCTAAACCTAATTACTTTGAGATCAGGAAAAAGCAGGGAAGGCAGGCAGCATGGGAGAGTCCTCCACACTCCCAGGATCCAGGAGGAAATCAGCGTGGCCAGAACCCCCATTTGGAACATTCGGCCTCCCAAAGAAGCCACATTGACTGTGACCCAGGGCAGCGGTGTGTCGGAGAGGGGCTGTGCTGGGGGTGGGGGGATTCCACTCTAGTCTGTCTCCAGCCCTTCCCTGGGAGGGGCCTCTGGCTGCACTGAACTCTCAGCTCTTGGGTTGGCAGTCCAGCACGCCCAGTGTCTGTGCCACCCAAGGAGGGCCCCGATGAACGCAGCCCCCCGTTGCCCCGGGCTGACCTTCCCTGGCGCCGTGAGAAAAGGTCCCTTCATAGCGCCCGCCAGCTGCATACCGCAGGACGCCATGTCCATGTGGCTCACCCAGCACAAACTGTCCCCAGTAGGTGTTCCCTGGAGGCAGACAAGGAGGAGGGGACAGCGTTACAGGGCCCCTTGGAACTCTGGTCCGTCTCTGAGTAATGATGACATCTCCTTTCCTTAGGGCCTACTTGGGTGGGTGGTGAGAAACTGATCAGGGGCCCCTCCCTCCCTCCTGGCTCCCCCACCCCCAGGAGCAGGCAGACAGGCAGGCGAAGCCACCAGGCCACAACAATGAGGGAGTTGGTCACCTGGTCCCCATGCTGGGCTGCCAGACTTGCTTCCAGCCTGGAGTGACCGGGCCACGGGAGAGCTGTCTGCCTCCTATCAAGTGCAGTTTAACTAAAGTATCTTGAAAGGAAGGAAAGAGAAACAATGTAGCTTTGTTTTGTGTCTTCTTCATTCCAACAAAGAACCTGCTTCCTGTGTGAGCTCTTGCCTTGACCTGGACCTGGGGGCACCCAGGCTGGGCCCCCACTGGGCTGGGCACCTTGGCTGCCCCCGCTGAGGTCTGCCATGCCCATGTCCACTGTAGGGGAGGCCCACCATACCCATGCCTACCCTGGCTGAGGCCCATCGTGCCTGCTGGCACACGGCCCACTATGGACACGGGAGGCTCTGCCCACATTTATACAGAGCCACCCCCGCCTACCCACATGCCCCCCGCAATGCCCTCACTACCTGAGGCGGCCCAGTGGCGACAGCCCTCCCCTGTGATCTCTCCGTCCACAAAGTCGCCTTCGTAGTAGCTCCCGTCCTTAAAGAGCAGCTTCCCGTGGCCTGGGGGAGACACCTCCGCTAAACTGCTGCAGAGACGCAGGGGGCTGCGGTACAGGCCTCTGCCCCCGCCCCCCACCCTGTGAGAGTCCCCACCAGGGTCAGAGTCCCACATAAAACCCCATGGTGGGCTGAGCCCCGGTGGCGTAGTGGCTGTGCGCGGGACTGCGGCCCACTGGGACGGAGGTTTAATTTCAGCAGTGGGACTGGGCCTCCTACTCCCACCACCGGAGAGCAGTGATGCCCCCCCCCAAAAAAAAAACAAAACAAAAAACAAAACAAAACCCCGTGTCGGTGTACATGGGGGATCACTGCTC
>PVJH01041966.1:0-14597 GCA_004026705.1 Nesogale talazaci | reverse complement strand
GTTTGTCTATTTGAGCCTCCTCTGTGTTTGTGTCTTTCCTTATTTCTGTTATCCCATGTAGTCCTTGTGCCAGTGTTCTCAGATTGTTCCCAATTCCCTCATTGATGGCCCTAATAGTTTGGGGTTTTACTTCAAGGTCTGTAATCCACCTTGAATTCATTCTAGTGCATGGAGTGAGGTAAGGGTCTTGCTTCATTTTTCTACAGGTAGATATCCATTTTTTTCCAGCACCACTTGTTGAAAATGGCATCTGTTTCCCATTTGATACTTTTGGGGCCCTTATCAAAGATAAGTTGTCTGTATGCTTGTGTTTTTATTTCTGGATTTTCAGTTCTTTTCCATTGGTCTGAGTATCTATCATTATACCAATACCATGCTGTTTTGACCACTGTAGCTACATAGTATGTGTGAAAGTCGGGTAGGGCAAGTCCTCCCATGATATCCTTCTTCTTGAGGAGTTCTCTACTAATTCTGGGCTTCTTCCCTCTCCATATGAAGTTAGAAATCATTTTTTCCATTTCTTTGAAGAAGGAGGATGGTACTTGTATCAGTATTGCATTCAACTTATATAGTGCCTTGGGTTAAGTCAGTTAAGATACAGGGTAGGAGCTATGAAATATGCAACCTTCCTCTAGTTCCCATGCTGCCTCCCACTACTATCATGACCCCAATTCTACCACATAAATCCAGCTAGACCAGGAGATGTACAGTGAAGTTGGATACATGGGAAACTTAGGATAGATGATCCATCAAGACTAGTAATAGGAGTGGTAATACCAGGAGGGTGGAGGGATGGAGGAATAGAAAGGGAGAACAGGGCTCAGCTATCTACTTTTTTTCTCTTCTTGGCTTTTTTGCCCTCTATCTTATTCTGCTTTCACTCTTTCTTCTTTTCTCCTCTTCTGTCCCTTATCTCTTACCAGCTACAGTCTCAGAAGACTTAGTTTTCTTTTTGTAGTTTCCTCTTATGACAGTTTTTTTATTTTGTTTAGTCTTAGCACTTTTATGTGTGAACAGGAGCCAGTTTGCTTGGCATTTTTGTTCCTGTCTTTGTTTCCTTCTTTCTCTTTTTCTTCTCCTCTCCCACCTTTTCTTTCAAAAGTCACTATCATCCTCCAAACCACTCCTCTCCAGCAAGTGTAACTCTGGAGACCCAATTGGGAGATCTGCTGCCTGCCTTTGCTGGCTTTAGACGCAGCTCGGGAAATCATGCCAGCCCTCCTCCATACTCCAAGTGACAGGGGGTGTTCTCCTTCAAACGGTTGGGAAAAATCCAGCCTAGACACTGAGGCCTTACAAGAAACTGGTGGAAATACTGCCCACCGTCAGTGGTGCTCAACACTGCCACAGGAACATCTGCTCAACTGTTACAGTGATCTCGCTGACTAGGGTAATTCTGCCTGTCAGCTCCAGTGTTCTACACAAGAAAGGATATATTCACATGCCCTCCTCAGCACTCCAGTTACAGAGAGAAACACCAGACACCACCCAGGCACCATGAGACAAACCACTACAGTCTAGATAGAGATCAACCAGTGAAACAGCACCCTCACAGGCCAACAACAACCTGATCAGCATCCCATGAATGGACTGTGCAACTTACATTCCACATAACAAACTATTGCTCAGCTAGGGTAAGAGTGAAAACACAGGAAGATACAGTGGTAGTCTGATCTCCAAATAAAGCTACCTGCAGGTAGTTTGTAAAAGCACTCATACAAGTCCTCCAAGAGAGAGTCCAGTGCTCTTCAGCCCTGAAGATGGCTCCTCTAAAACAACACATAAGACAATACCAGAAGAAGTCATGAACCTAACAATGTGCATAGAAGAAGCAGATATTGACCTGTCATAGAAATAAATTTTCAGATTGCTGCTTGGAGTCATAAAGGATATGAAGGAAGCAATACAGTAAAAGGATGAAGTAATAGGGGCGATAAAGGCAACACACCAAAGGAAAACACAAGACTTAAGGGATTAAATAATAAAATTCAGTGACAAATTGAGACTTTGACAAGAGACTTAAGGAGGCAGAAAATTGCACCAGTGACCTAGAGGATAACCAACCAGACCTCAACAAATGGAAAAAGCATCAAATAAGGCAATGAGGGAAGCTGAAGGAAATCTGAGAGCCGTGTCTGATGCTATGAAGAGGAGCAATATCAGAATAATTGTACTGCTGGAACAAGACACAACAAAGACGTCAACAGTGAAAATAGCTAAGGAATTATTAGAGAAAATATCCCCAGCCTGATAAATGAAAATTAGGCAATCAATTCAGGAGGCTGAAAGAACACCAGTCAGACTGAACTCCAAGAAGTCAGCAAGACACATAATAGTTAAATTATCCAAATAGGAAGAAAAAAGAGAAGATAATAAGAGCAGCTAAGGAAAAGCAAATGGTCACATATAAAGATACCTAAATATGAGTATGTTCAGACCTATCAGCAGACATGATGAAGAAGAGGAGGGAATGGAGTAACATATTGCAAAACCTGAAGAAAAGCAGCACAAACCCAAGAATACTCTACCCAGCCAAATTATCTCTTAAGATACATGGAGAAATAACAATCTTCCCAGACAAGAAAAAAACACAAAGAATACACAAAAAGGAGGCCAGCCCTACAAAAGAACCTTGCTGATGCTAAATGGGCAGAAGATTAGCATTCATTGAGTGCGGATAAGAGAACATTACATTGTACCCCAGTTGCACATCAACTCTTCTGCCCTGTGCCATAATTTAGTCCAAAGGGACCTCAATCGCCTGTCTATTCCACAAAATGTCATATTAGTCCATTATATTGATGCCATTATATTGATTGGGCCCACTAAGGAGAATGCACCAAAGATTTTAGATTCATTAGTAAAGCATCTGTGTACAAGAGGTTGGGAAATTAACCCAACAAATATTCAAGCACCCTCTACTTCGGTAAGATTTCTAGGGGTCCAGTGGTGTGAAGCCTGTCAAGATATTTCCACTAAAGTGAAGAATAAGCTACTGCATCTGGCTGCCCAAACAACAAAACAGGAAGCACAACGCCTAGTGGGCCTTTTTGGATTTTGGAGACAACATATCCTTCACTTGGTTGTTCTACTTCGACCTATTTATCAGGTGACATGAAAGGCCTCCAATTTTGAGTGGGGCCTGGAACAAGAAAAGGCTCTCCAACAGGTTCAGACTGCCGGGCAAGCTGGTTTGCCACTGGGACCATATGATCCAACTCACCCAATGGTGCTAGAGGTGTCAATTATTGATAAAGATGCAGTATAGAGTCTTTGGCAGACTCCTATTGGTGAATCACAGTGTAGACCATTGGGTAAAATGCTGCCATATTCTGCAGATAATTACTTTCCCTTTGAAAAACAGCTGTTGGCCTGCTACTGGGCCTTGGTGGAGACTGAACACCTCACAATGGGCCACCAAGTCACCATGAAGCCTGAACCACCCTTCATGGACTGGGTATTGTCTGACCCACAGAGTCATAAAGTTGGACATGCACAGCAACACTCCATTATTAAATGGAAGTGGTACATACGAGATCAGACCAGAGCAGGACCAGAGGGTACAAGTAAACTGCATGAAGAAGTGGCCCAAATGCCCACAGTCCCCATTCCAGTCACATTACCTTCTCTTTCCAAATCTGCACCTATGGCCTCCTGGGGAGTTCTTTATGATAATTTAACTGAAGAACAGAAAAGTCATGCTTGGTTCACAGATGACTCTGCAAAATATGCAGGTACCACTCAAAAGTGGACAGCAGGAGCACTACAGCCTCTTTCTGGGATCTCCCTAAAAGATAGTGGTGAAGGATAATCCTCCCAATGGGCAGAACTTCGAGCAGTGCACCTGGCTGTTCAGTTCACCTACAAGGAAAAGTGGCCAGATGTGAGACTGTATACTGATTCATGGGTTGTGGCTAATGGCTTGGTTGGATGGTCAGGGACTTGGAAGGAACATGATTGGAATATTGGTGACAAGGAGATGTGGGGAAGAGGTATGTGGATGGATCTCTATGAATGGGCCAAAAAAGGAAAGGTAATCGTGTCTCATATGAATGCTCACCAAAGGGTTACCTCTGAAGAGGAGGACTTTAACAATCAAGTAGATAAGATGACACGCACTGTGGAGACTGGCCCTCCTCTTTCCTCTGCCACTTCTGTTATTGCCCAATGGGCACATGAACAAAGAGTGGACATGGTGGCAAGGATGGAGGTTATGCATGGGCACAGCAACATGGAATTCCACTCACCAAGGCTGACTTGGCCACAGCCACTACTGAATGACCTATTTTCCAGTAGCAGAAACCAATGTTAAGTCCACGGAAATCATTCCTTGGAGAGATCAACCAGCAACTTGGTGGCAAGTTGATTATATAGGACCACTCCCATCATGGAGGGGGCAGAGTTTTGTGCTGACTGGAATAGACACCTATTCTGGATATGGATTTGCCTTCCTTACATGCAATGCTCCTGCCCAAACCACCATTCATGGATTTACAGAATGCCTCGTCCACTGGCATGGCATCCCACATAGCATTGCTTCAGATCAAGGAACTCACTTCACAGCTAATTCAGTGTGGCAATGGGCCCATGCCCATGGTATCCACTGGTCATATCATGTTTCTCATCATCCTAAAGCAGCTGGCTTGATAGAACGATGGAATGGGCTCCTGAAGACAGATCTGCGACGCAAACTACGTGGCAAGAACTTGCAAGGCTGGGGCAGTGTTCTCTAGGAAGCTGTATACACTTTAAACCAGCAGCTAATATATGGTGCTGTGTCTCCAATAGCCCGGATTTATGGGTCCAGGACCCAAGGGGTGAAAAGTGGAGTGGCACCACTCACTATTGTTCCTAGTGACCCACTTGCAGAATTTTTGCTTCCTGTCCCAGCAACCCTATGTTCTTCAGGACTGGAGGTCCTGCTCCCAAAGGAAGGAACTCTCCCACCTAGAAACACAGCATAGATTCCACTGAACTGGCAGCTGAGAATGTCCTCTGGCCACTTTGGGCTTCTCATGCCTTTGGATCAGCAGATCAGGAAGTGTGTCACTGTACTGAGTGGTGTGATTGACCCAGATTATCAATAAGAAATTGGGCTGGTGCTACATAATGGGAGTAAACAGGAACATGTCTGGAATCCAAGAGATCCCATAGGACAACTGTTAGTGCTACCATGCCCTGTGATAAAAGTAAATGGTAAATTACAGCAACCCCATCATGACAGGACATCTAATGACCCAG
Organism: Nesogale talazaci; assembly: GCA_004026705.1. NCBI lineage: Eukaryota > Metazoa > Chordata > Mammalia > Afrosoricida > Tenrecidae > Nesogale > Nesogale talazaci. Next base: position 9,356 of record PVJH01041966.1, on the reverse strand, counting down.
ACCCCTCAGGAATGAAGGTCTGGGTCACCACACCAGGCAAAAAAAAAAACACAACCAGCTGAAGTGATTGCTGAGGGCAAAGATAATACAGAATGGATAGTAGAAGAGAGTAGTTCTAACTACCAGTTACGACCACGTGATCAATTGCAAAAGCAAAATTTGTGATTGTTCATGTATTTTCTGTATACGAGCTTATTGAATATCTTTTCTTTGTTCATGTATGATATATAGGCTACAATTGGACTCAGTGTGTTCTCACTTATATGTATGAAAGATGTTTGATGTTAAGTATAAGTTTGATTTCATTGATGTCTGGAAATTTTATATGGCTAAATAATTGTGTACAGGTGCCACATTGGCAAGAGGTGGATTGCAATAGGTAAACTTGTGGTGCCAACATGGTCAAAGGTAAGTATGGCCAATAGGTAAGTATGTTGTGATGACATGACCAATGATACACGCGATCAATTGAAGGGCGGAGATAGAAAAGGCTTGGCAAGCTCTGCCCTTGCTCTCTTGTTTTTGGGTCTTCGGACCAGCCAGCTGCCTTGTTCGTCCTGTGCCTCGACCTCCAAGCAGCACTACCCGTGGAACGCCTAATCATGCACAGTGCAGCTGTGAGTTGAGGTTCCTTCAAGCCCTGCTGAAGTGATTGCTGAGGGCAAAGGAAATACAGAATGAATAGTAGAAGGTAGTTCTACCTACCAATTAAGACCACGTGATCAATTGCAGAAGCAAGGTTTGTGATTGTTCATGTATTTTCTGTTTATGAGCTTATTGAATCTTTCCTTTGCTCATGTATGATATATCAGCTAAAATTGGACTCAGTGTGTTCTCATTATATGTATGATAGATGTTTGATGTTAAGTATAAGTTTGATTTCACTGATGTCTGGAAATTTTATATGGGTAAAGATTTGTGTACAGGTGTCATGTTGGCAAGGGGTGGATTGTGATTGGTAGGTTTGTTATGCCAGCATGGCTACAAGATTGATGGGTCTGTTGTGACGGCACAGCCAAAGAACACCTGGGATGAATTGAAAGACAGAGATAAGAAGGGCTCAGTGAGTCCCACCCTCTCTCTTGCTTTTAGATCTTCAGTCCAGCTAACTGCTTTGTTTGTCCTGTGCCTTGACCTCCAAGCAACACTACCTGTGGGACACCTAATTGTGGTCTGTGTCACTGTGAGTTGAGGTTTCTTCAAGCCCTACTTAAACATGCTCCTGGGATATACATCTCTTGAGCTAGGGACTGTCGGACTCATCTGGCTGACTGTTGGTGACCTGCTCTGCTGTTTGCTGCCTGGGACCAGATAGCCTGAATTCTCTACAGAGGACTACTCAGCAGCCCTCAAGACTTTAAAGACTGCCAGTCTTCAAGCTGTCTCACACAAGTGATTTACACCAAGCAATTTGCACTGCGTTTAGATTAGTTGACTGTTTCTTTCTTATCTTATATATACTTCTCTCTATATGAATATATAAAGAGTATTACTAGTGTTCTGGTTTTATTTCTCTAGAGAAACCTCTCTGACACACTCTTCAAGATCATATAAAGAACAGAAAACTCTCAAACTCTTTCTTTAAATTCAGTATAACTTTGATACCTGAAGCAGGCAAGGATCCCAAAAGAATTGAAAACTACAGACCAATATCCCTAATGAACATCAATGCAAAAAATATTTTAAAAATATTGGCCAATGGAATACAAAAGAACACTAAAAAAAATAACTCACCATGCCAAGTGGGATTCAAACCAATGATACAGGCATGGTTCAACATGCGAAAGACAATTGATATTATTCACAAAATTGACATGATGTAAGAATGACGTTAATATCAATAGAAGCAGACAAAGCACTTGACAACATCCAAAACCCATTCCTGTTTCAGACACTCAATAAGACAGGAATAGAAGGAAAACTGCTCAATATTGTGCTTTATATGAAAAACCAACAACCAACGTGGTAGTCAATAGAAAAAAGACAAAAACAATTCCACTGAATAGGGGACCAGACAAGGATGCCCATGCCCCCAGTCCTATTTAACATTGTACTGGAGGTCCTAGGTAACAACATAAGACAAAGATAAGACATCAAAGCTATCCATCTGGGGAAGGAAAAGGCAAAAATTATCATTATTCAAAGATGATATGATTCTATTCATTGACGATCCCCTAAATACCACTAGTGGCATGTGGAAAGCAATAGAGGAATATGGCAAAGTGACAGGATACAAGATCAGAAAACAAGTCTATTGGTCTGCTATATAGATCAGACAAGATCACAGAAGAGACAATTAAAAACATGGTACCCTTTATAATAGCCAAGCACAAAGTGAAATTCCTAGGGATATACCTAACTTAAAAAATAAAAGATTTGTTCAAGGAAAATTATTGAACATTATTACAAGAAATCAAGAAAGACCTCAAGAAATGGAAGAATATCAAATGCTCTTTGATCGGAAGACTCAATATAGTAAAGATGTAAGTTCTAACCAAGACACTATATAAGTTCAATGCTATCCTGATATGAATACCACCATCCTTCTTCAAAGAATTGGAAAATCTGATTACCAAATACATATGAAGAGGGTAAAAGCCCAGAATAAGCAGAGAACTCCTCAAGAAGAAGGACAAATTAGGAGGGCTTTCTCTAGCTGATTTTAGCATGCATTATATGGCCACAGTAGTCAAAATAGGGTGATATTGGTATAATGACAGATATTCAGAGCAATGGAAAAGAGCCGAAGATGCAGAAATAAAAACATCAGCATACAGGCAACTGATTTTTGATAAGAGCACAAAAAATATCAAATGGGAAGCAGATGCCCTCATCAATAAATGGTGTTGGGAAAAGTGGATATCTACCTGCAGAAAAATGAAGCAAGAACCTTATCTCACTCCATGCACAAGAATAAGTTCATGGTGGATCACAGATCTTGAAGTAAAACACCAACAATTAAGGCCATTAATGAGAGAATTGGGACAAATATGAGAACTTTTAGAAAGGGAATACATAGGCTGTCAGAAAAAGGGGAAGGATACAAATACAGAGGAGTCACCAATTGCCTGTGTACATCAAAAGAATTCACCAAGAGAGTAAGAAGAGAGCCCACCAACTGGAAAACATCTTTAACAATGACACATAAGACAAAAGCCTGATTACTAAAATCTATAATACTTTGCAAGCTTACAATAAGAGAAAAACTATTGCCCACTGAGGAGGTGGGCAAAAGACCTGAACAGAAATTTCACAGGGGAAGAAATCTGAATGGCCAATAAAAATATGAGAAAATGTTCCTGATCATTAGCTATAAGAGAAATGCAAGTTAAAACAACTATTAGATACCACCTGACACCTTCAAAGATAGCCCAATTCAAAAAATCAGGAAACAAGTGTTGGAAAGACTGTGGTGAGATAGAAACTCTCATTCCCTGCTGGTGACCTGTAGGTATATACAAGCTCTATGGAAATCGATTTGGCAATTTCTAAAGTGGATGGAAATTGAGCTAGCAATAGGACCCAGCATAGGACCCAGCAATCACCTTATTGGACATATACCAAAAAGAGGCAAGAAACAAACCATTGCCCGGCATCTATGCTCCAAAGTTTATTGCTGAATAATTTACAATTGCAGAGTTGGAAACAATCCAAATGTCCATCAGAAATGAATGGATTAAAAAACTGGGGTACATACAGACAATGGGATACTACACATCACTGAAAAGCAGTGATGAAAGCTTGAAGCATATCACTGCAAGGGAAGAACTGGAGGAAATCTTGCTAAGTGAAGTAAGCCAACTGCAAAAGGTCGAGTACAACATGAGTCTGCTGAGGTAAGCTTAAAAATGCAAAAGGGGCATAGGGGAAAGACTGCTGTTTATAAAAATTAATGGGCTGAGGTTCAGGTAATATGGCAGGGGCCAGACCAAGTACAGGGCTACCTATGGTAGCCAACTAAAAAGGACTTGGTGGGTGAAGAGAGCAATATGTAGCAGGAAAACAGGGCGCTAGCCCACCCAAGGAGAGGGTATTGTTTATATCTCCACAGGGAAAGAGGAACCAGATTAAACTGGTATTCCAGGAAGGGAATGCAGCAAGGAGCTAGAAGAGGGGTCTGAGAGCCCTGACTCAATCCCCACCATGTGGGCAACCGCTCCTCCCCCCAGAAGACTGTACTTTAGAGGACAGCACTGGAGCTCCAGGGAGGGGGACATGTCTAACCAGAGCACACGGGAGCAAATGAAGGGGGAGGAGGAGAGAGTAGAGTGCATCCTGGTCTACCAAGCTTTGAGGACGACCTCCCCACTCAGTACAGTCAACACAGAGAGAGGACCAGATGGCCAGCTCCACTATGAGACACAACACCCCTTGCTGACCCAAATCCCTACTGTGGACAGCACAGTGTCAGGATTGCAGCTTGTCTGACATTACCACACAAGAGGAAAACACTAAGGGTGTTCAGCACAGAAGCAGGGGAAGCAGTGCATGGAGGTCTTAAGAGAGTGCCAAGGATAAACTTGGGAGCCAGGGTGTGAAACCCCATTGGTCACTCCTAGAGGTCAACAGACCTTGAACTGTTTACAAGTTTTGCTTTCTTCTTATTATTTTATTTGTATATTTCCTGAGTTGCTTTTCTTCTTGTAGTTATTTTGGGGTGTTTTTTTTTTTTTTGTCGCTTCATCTTGCTATGTCTTTTTTTTTTTCGGTACCTATTATTATCTCTGCAGGTCTATCTAGATAAAATAGGGTGGCTGATCAGTCTGGAGGGAAAAAAAAATGACAGGACTGATGGTTCCAGGTTGGGGGGTATGGGAGGGGGAGATAGGGGAAAGAAGGTGGTGTTGACCAACCCAGGAACAAGGGAACAATGACTGATCCAAAATTAGTGGCAAGGAGGGTGTGAGAGACCTGCTAAGGATTGATCAAGAGTAGGGTAACTGAGAGAAATTATTGAAATTCAAATGAAGGCTGAGCATGATTGTGGGACAAGAGGAAAATAAAAGGAAATAGAGAAAAGAATTAGGAGGCAAAGGGCATTTATAGATGTTTAATACAGGCATGTATATAGAGAGATTTACATGCACATATAATAGGTTCAGTATGAAAACAACAGATGCACATTGAGTCCCCACTCAAATACTTCCTCGATGCAAGAACACTTTGTTCTTTTAAATTGGCATTCCATGATGCTCACCTTCCCAACACAATCGTTGAAGACAAATATGTGCATATGCAATTGTAGAGAGATAGCTGATGGTGCACAGCTATCGAACGTTATAGCGTTTGGGTTCTTAAGGCTTGAAGGTAAACAAGTGACCATCTAGTTCATGAGCAACAAAGCCCACATGGAAAAGAAACACCAGCCTGTGTGACCACAAGGTGTCAAAGGAATCAAGAATCAGGCATCAAAGAATATCAAATCATATCATTGTGTGCTCACCTTCCTGTTGGGATTGCTGAAGACAAATGGATACATAATCAAATGTGGTGAAAAAAACTGATGGTGCCTGGCTATCAAAAGATATAACATCTGAGGTCTTAAAAACTTTACGGTTAAACAAATAGCTATCTAGCACAGAAGCAACAAAGCCCACGTGGAAGAAGCACACCAGCCTGTGCAACCACAAGGGATCAGGTATCAGGCACCAAAGAACTAAATATTTTATTATTGTAAATGAGGGGGAGTACAGTTTGGGGACCCAAAGCCCATCTGTAGGTAATGGACTTCTCCTAATAGAGGGGTCACAGGGAGGATATGAACAAGCTAGGGTGAAATATACCAATGATGAAGTATGCAACTTTCCTCTACTTCTTCAATGCTTCCTCCTTCCCATTGTCATGATCCCAACTCTAACTTACAAATCTGATGAGACCAGAGGATGAACACTGGTACAGAGAGGAGTCAGAAACATGGGGAAGCCAGGACAAATGATCCCTTCAGGACCAGTGGTGAGAGTGGCAATACAGAGAGGGTGGAGGGAAGGTGAGCTAGAAAGGGGGAACCAATTATAAGGATCTACATATAACTTCTTCCCTCGGGTATGGATTTTGGAGAAGTGGATGAAAGGAGACATCAGACAGTGTAAGATATGACCAAGAGGGGAAATGGGGAACTGATGGCAAGGGCTTAAAGAGAAAACAAATGTTATGAGAATGACAAGGAGAACAGATGTACAATTGTGCTTGACACACAATGGACTTATGTATGGATTGAGATAAGAGTTGTATGAGCCCCCAATAGAAGGATCTTTTTAACAGAAGAAAGAACTAGATAGAGTGAGATAAATAATGTGGAACAAAACACAAAGCCATTATAAAAATAAAGACTAGGCTTAGTAATCAGATAGAGACGGATAGGATCTCTAGACTATAACCTTTATTCATCTTTCCAGACTGAATCTGAACTCACTCCCATGACTCAAATGTCAGGAAAACAATAGACTAGTCTATAAGAGTAAAACTAAGGTAATATGCATACACTAGAATCATCAATAAGTTGAGAACAAATGGGCAGAAGTTACAAAGGCCATATGTCAGACAAAAGCAAAGCATTAGAGAAAAAGGAGAAATTGAAATAAGAAGCAGAGAAATAAACACAGAGAAGAATTTGTATAAGTGGTGCTACAGTGTGGGGATTGCAATTAATGATAAGAAACAATGTGTGTGTGAATTGTTAAATGTAACATTGATGCTCTGCAAATCTTCACAGAATTTGCAATAAAAATTCTAAAAATATAAATTATGTAATATAAGACCTTCAAAGTAAGCTGAGCTGTGGTGGTGTAGTGGTTGTGTGCAGGACTGCAGCCCACAGAGTTGAGGGTTCAAATCCATCAGCAGCTCTCCATGAGCAAGGCTGGACTTCCAACTCTCACCAGGGCAGTGATGCGAGAGATAATAAAAAGACCCTTAAAGTAACATTCCAAATGAGAGCAAGTGCTTCATTTTCATCTCTAATTCACTATTGATTATTGTTTACACACACATTCATACTCTGGATTTAAGAATATTACTTTCATAAACCAAATATGCTTTGTTTACTTTCATAAACAAAAATAAAATATATGTACTTATATTCCATAAAATGAAGTGAGATTTGTGAGAAGAATTCTATATATTTTCATTTCTTTCAGAGAGAAAGATTTCTCTTAAAAGGTGAGAGAGAAAAGTGTGGGAAATACATGAAGCTATTCCTTGGGGAAAATCACATTTCTCAAAGAATCCCATGAGAGAAGCTGGAAAATATTATTTAAAGACTTCAGTAGAGAAGGAAAACATAAATATTTATGCTGAAATTAAAATTAATTAAAGTCTGGGGACCACATTCCCATAAGTCAAACCCATTAATCAATTGGCCTCTGGTTTTCACAGTAGTGCCCATCCCTTATAAATTAGCATTTAATCTCCATTGTTCAGTTGCCTGAAGAAACCTTAAATATAATAAATTCTATAAATCTAGTTCATAATTCATAAAATACACTAGATCTAAGCCAGGAGATAAGGCCACATCAAAGAAGAATTATCTGGGCATGAATATATTATATGGTAACATGTTCATAGAGCAATAACAATATTTTTCTTCTTTCAGTCAAAATAATTTGCTTTTCATATTTTCCTCATTTCATAATAGCTCTGTAGCAATTAATCAAATGAAATACTGTTTACCATAAAATAGCTATTGTGTTTAATAAATTAGGAATTTCATGCTTTTTAACCTATAAATTTTCCTAAGTGAAGAAGAATTTCACCTCATAAATTGGTCAAAGGTAGAAAGAAGAAAATGTTTTATAATGTATTTACCACTACAATGTTGTCTAATAAATTATTTTAAATTTGTATAGAAAAACAAAATAATTTTCCATTTTTCAAAATAACTACAGATTAAATTTCTCCAAGTAATTATAATTCAATTTCAGCTCATATCAAAACTATAGGACAGCAGAGAAATATCCCTATGGGTTTCTGAGATGATATAGGAGAATAGAAAGCCTCATAATTTTCCTTAAAATATATTTGGTCCAGAAATATTGATTAAAAAACTATGCTGTGGAAAGCAGAACTCCAGATGACCTCTTGGAAACCTAATAGAGTTTTTAGTTTACCTCTAAAGAATTCATAGGTAAATTGTATTGATAACAGCAAAAAGATTACTTTCATCACGAGAAACATAAAAGTGTTTTGGGAAAATAGAAAGAGATGGAATTATTTTTACTCATATTCATGTAGTGCTGTTTGGACTAAGCTATAGATGTGAGCATTGTATTACTTTAATCCTGCATATAACAAAACTGAGACTCAGAGAATTTAATGTTCTCAAGACTACACATGCTATGTTCTTTCAAGCTCAATGGGTGCTACTTGCCCCAATCTAATTCAGATCATTGATTTTAAAAGGTACCACCCTTTGTAACTATTTAGGAAATACATTAGCCTAATCATCTACTATGTGGCAACTAATCCAAGAAAAAGTGCACAATGATAAATTTCCATCCCTCACATTCTAATTAGGTTTCCCCAAACTAACACAACACTAACATAAACATGAGAAGAGGAAATGACACATCAACCACAGACCTCATTTTCCTGGGACTATTTCCTGACATGGGAGATATCAGCTTCCTTATCTACATCATTGTCCTCAGCTACCTCATCGCCCTCATTGGAAACATCATCTTGATCCTACTAATTTGTGTGGATTCCCGACTCCACACTCCTATGTACTTACTTCTCAGACAGCTTTCTGCCATGGACTTAGTTCTCATCTCCACCACTGTTCCTAAGATGGTCACTGACTTCTGGGTGGACAGGAAAATTATCTCTCGGGTAGGCTGTGGAATACAGATGCTATTTCATATAACCATAGAAGGCTCTGAATGTATCCTCTTGACTCTGATGTCCTATGATCGCTATGTTGCTGTCTGCAACCCGCTGAGGTACTCAGTCATTATGACCACCACAGTCTGCCTGCAGATGACTGCTTCTTCTTGGATGATTGGGTTGCTAAATTCTTTAGTTCATACAGCTTATACCATGAATTTACCAATTTGTGACTCCAGAGAGATTCACCACTTCTTTTGTGAGATTCCAGCTATCCTGAGACTCTCCTGCGATGATACGTCTGTGTATGAAATGATTTTGTTTGTCACAGGAATAGTGTTCATCCTCATTCCTTTTGGGCTCATTCTAGCCTCCTACAGCCTCATTTTCTTGAGTGTCTTCCATATGAATTCTCAGAAAGGGAGGAAAAAGGCCTTGGCTACCTGCTCCTCACATCTCACAGTGGTAAGTCTCTACTTAGGTTCAGGTTTCTTTGTCCTTATGATACCTCCGGCCATGTACTCAGAAAGGCAAAG
>PVJH01041965.1:0-14511 GCA_004026705.1 Nesogale talazaci | reverse complement strand
AGCAGTGCTGAATCCTCTGAGCCACCTAGGACAGCTCTGTGGGCCACTGAGAACTTCCTAAAGTTTGAAATATGTACACAGCTAAATTGTTTTGTTTTTTTTTTTGGCGGGGGGGCATCACTGCTCTCCGGTGGTGCGAGTAGGAGGCCCAGCCCCACTGCTGGAATTGAACCTCCATCCCAGTGGGCCGCAGTCCCGCGTGCAACCACTACGCCACCGGGGCTCAGCCTTAAATTGCTATATTTGTTTTCATTTTCAACCAAGGAATGAGTCCTTCAAGAGCCAAGATGAAAGCTCTTATATTTTCCTTAAGGTACACAGTAAAAGCTTGTAGAGCTATATACTAAATTATATTTCTTTTTTTTACTAAATTATATTTCATTTTTGTTTTTGTTTTTTTTTGGGGGGGGGCATCACTACCCTGGTGGTGGGAATAGGAGGCCCTGCCTTGCTCCTGGAGAGCTGTAAATTATATTTCACAGCACACTTTGGGAAATAAAAGTTAAAGAATTATGTCTTTTCTGGGAAATTTCTTTTAAAGAATTTTGTTAGGCTGAGCCCCGGTGGCGTAGTGGTTGTGCGCGGGACTGCAGCCCACTAGGATGGAGGTTCGATTCCAGCTCCACGGAGCAAAGGCTGGGCTTCCTACTCCCACCACTGAGGGCAATGATGCCACACCCCCCCCCCCCCCAAAAAAAAAGAATTTTGTACAAAAAATTATATGCTGTTATAAAAGTCAAACTAGACACGGAAGGTGGAGTACAGGCAGTGTAGGGAATATTGTTTTATATTAAAAAGATCGGCTGAGCCCCGGTGGCTGGGGCTGGGCCTCCTACTCCCACCACCAGAGAGCAGTGATGCCAAAAAAACTCCAAAACCAAACCAAACCAAACCAAACTATAAAAAGATCCTAATAGTGCATCCAGTATTTCTGGTTATAATACTCACTCGTATGTAAAATGACCATGCATTATTGCTACTTTTCTGACAGAGGATATAAACTATTCCTAACTATCCTTCGAAATCAAAGAAACCTATAAGATGAAGACAGGGAAACATTTCTATTCATACTTTAAACATTTTTTTTGAGTAATTACTAAGAGTCTAACTATAGCCATCCCCAGGTTATGACTGATTACTAATGTCTGACTTATATTCCTCTTTGAAATTCCCTTTATCTTTAGGCTGGGCTTTGAATGTTTTCAAACTGACTCTGTCAGGGTGGAAAAAGCAAATAGCCACTCACTGCCATTGACTCAATTCTGACCCTTGGTGACCCTATAGGATGGGGCAGCATTGTCCCTGTGGGTTTTTGAGGAATGCTGCATCTTTTCACACTTAGGGCGATTCATCCTGATAACCATGATGGGAAAAGTGGTGGATGAAAGGCCAGGAGTGGGAAGACATGAAGGAGGCCCAGTGAGTCCCTTCAGGAGCCTGATGCATGCGATCGCACTATTGGCGGGACCTGGAGCCACGAGCAGTCAGCAGTGCCATCAGTTGCCATCCTCAAGCGCTGTCTGGGCTCAGGGTCTCAATGGTCATGCAAATGTGCCCTCACTGTGAAATGACTGAACCAACCTCTACTCACAATGTATGTTTCATCACAATCACTTTCATTTGGCGTATGTCCAGCTTTGAAGTCAGTGAATTAAGGCTAACTCAGAACCCTTTGCACCTGCTCTGACTGACCAACAAATTCTGAGACGTGATCTCCACCATATGATACATTTGTGCTAATGTGTACACAATGTATGTGTGTGTTTGAATGTACAATATGAGAGGTCTGGAGGGCAACACATCAATTATTCTAGGAAGAAAGTTTAAAAGGAGAAAATAATGAAAATTTTCTCTTTAAATACTTTCCCATGCTTTTTGTTGTAACCAACATGGTGAAAATTTCGTGGTTTTCATGAGCACTATACTTATATATAAAGATTACCATGGAATAAAGCTAGGTAAAATATACATGGTTCTTTTGTTTTGTTTTGTTTTGTTTTGTTTTGTTTTTGGGCATCACTGCTCTCCGGTGGTGGGAGTAGGAGGCCCAGCCCCACTGCTGGAATTGAACCTCCGTCCCAGTGGGCCGCAGTCCCGCGCACAACCACTACGCCACCGGGGCTCAGCCCAAAATATACATGGTTCTTTTGTACTATTTTTGTAACGTCTTCAATGTGTAGCTATTTCTTTCCTTTTTTTTCTTGTGTAAAAGAAATATACTACTACTCAATCTCTACTGTAAGGTTGGTAGCACTGCGAATTTTTTTATTAATGTAGCATGTTATGGTAGCTATTTTAAACAAAATTTTTTAATAAAAATGCTGGTATGTATCATACATTTGTAATTAGTGTGATTTTTGCTTGTTTTTAATTCTCAGAAAATCATTTTAAAGGATAATTTTTGAAACTACAACAACATATCTCTAACCTGTCTTAAAATCTATCAAAATATTATGCATTCACAATTTCTATTAATAACTGAAAGCATACACACAAATCACATACACATTGAAAAATAAAAACCATCACGTTCCAGAACTATGACACTAGAGCAAAGAAAAAAAAAGGCAATGCCATGTAGGTTGAAGCTAATCCTTTATAATTTAAGCTCTCCCAAAGGGCAGCATACTTTTCTAATATCTGGACCTTAAGGTAAACTTTGTGAGATGTTTCATCTTGTTATATTCAGAGTAAACCCCAATGCATCTTTCTTTAATTCTTTGGCACTTCAAATGAACTTAGGATTGTCTATGAAAAAAATGCCTGCTGGAGGAGCTGTGTGAACAAGCTTATTGTCCTGCTACTATATCTAGACAAGCATTCGGATACTACAACTTTGGCAAATCCCATTAATACTTTAAGAAGTCAAAGACTTTAAAGCTTCTAAAGAAAGTTCCTGTGAAGTAGTCACAGGACAAGTTTAAGCAAGCAGGGTGTGTATACAATATAGTAACAAATATAATACAAACAAAAGAAGATTTGTTTAATTATAGTGGAAATAATTGTTATTTAAAAGTGTCTTCTTCCTCATCATAAAAGAATAAACTGGACTAGTGGTAAAAGAATTGCATGTTATGATGCCCTAAGATTAGAAACAGAAGACAGATATTTCAAAGTAAAGCCTTGGCAGACGCCCAGTCTCCATGGCAAGAATTATAGCCAAACAATTCCTTCGGAACTCCCAAAGCTTGGTCATGTCCCTTTAGATGGAACCCTGGGTGAGTTGTGAGGAAAACATTGATGTGTTTTCCTGCCTGTCTCTGGTGAAGTGTATCTGAACTTTTCCACGAAAGGTTATAATCATCTGGGGAATGATGGGGGAGGAATTAACAAGACCACAAATAAAAGGGTGGGAAAAGTCATGAGAGGAATAAGCACCCAGGGTACGTGTTTTACAAGCAATGTTGTGGAAGGACATGCCACCTCACCATGATGTTGGCGTGACACACCAGCCTTGCCACCAGCCTCTGACCTTCCCTGCTACCGACAGAGTGGTCCCTGCCGATCCGACCAGCTGAGGATTTCTGTGTGCCCTGGCGATACCGTGACTCTGTATCGAGCTGTTAGCCACGGGGCACGAAGTTTGAAGCCACCGCTGCTTCTCAGGAGAAAGAGGAGGCCTCCTGCTCTTGCAAAGTTACTATCTCAGAAACCCACGGAGGGAGTTCTTGCCTGTCCTACAGGCTCACCACGAGTCGGAATGGATTTGATGGCAGGGAATGTGAATACAGGCGCCATACAGTTCACTCTTTTTGACAGTGAAGAGAAAGCATGCTACGACAAAGATCTACCCAAGAGAGAACTGCACAATTCACAAAACCATTCGCACGCATCTCTGAAGGTGCTGGGGGCACAGTAGCTTCCCGAGGCCCTGCCACAGTCATTGAGAAGCAGAGCTCCAACCTGCTCCCTGGTTTCCTATCCAGCACATCGCCCTGGAGCTCGGGTGGCTTTGTGTTAAACTCCTTTGTTTCTGTCCTTCAAGGAAGACGGCTCTCAGAAGGTGCTGGTCTTTAGTTTCAGCTCTATCTCCATGAATGCCAACTAACTCATCTCTCAAACTGTCTACCACTTCAGTCATTCGCATCTCATCTTCTCAAGATTTATTACTTGTATCCCAAACGCCTTTCCTTGCAAAACCTCAAGAATATTCTTTCCTAATTAAAATATAATGGCAATACCATCTTCTCTCCTGAACTAAGTGAGAATAAAGCATGGATGTCTTGTTTCTTTTCTTATAAAAAAATTAATTTATTTTATGCTCTTAGTACCTTTAAATTTTAAAATACTTAATCCTTAGAATCAGGCCATGAACAGGTATGTGCCTATCTATGTTTTTTACTTAAAATGTCTACTATGTTTAAATTTTTATCTTTGGAACAAGCATTACTAAACATTATTTTGGTAACAAAATTGTAAATGGGGAGCTGAGCCCAGGTTTTGTAGTGGTTGTGCGTGGGACTGTGGCCCACTAGGGTGGAGGTTCAATTCCAGCAGCAGCTCCACAGGCGCAAAGGCTGGGCCTCTCCTACTCCCACCACCAGAGGGCAGTGATGCTCCCCCCAAAAAATTGTAAATGGGAAATAAAATTTAAGAATTATTTATTGTTTTTCTCTATGTTACTGGTGTTAGGACTTCTATGTGAGGAAAACACAAGATTACAGTATCTACAAAAGAGAAAATAAGAGTTAATGGAATTACCAAGTATTAATTAGTTATATGTGCTACATTAAAAACTGCTACATGAATAATGGAAGATATCTACAGTAGTGTTAGAAACTAAGTATATTTATTTTAAAACTCACCTCTCCATTCATCTCACTTTCTCCTCTTAAGAATCAGATTTTAAAACCTCGGTAAAGAGGAGGGTAAAAATACTGTGGGGAACAGGAACCTTCGTCGGTGGACAGAATCTGGTTCTGTGGTAGGTCTCCTCATGGGCTCCTTCATTATGTTTGTTATGTCTGGCACATTTCTGTCTCTTCACAATGGTGGGGATTAAAAAAAGGTATTAGAAACTTTAAAGCTTTATCAGCAACTTGTAAAGTAGAAGATGACTATAGGCTTACCAAAAGAAACTGATATTTCAAAAAAAAACACAAAACACAAAAATCCGTAAGTAAATAACCAAAGATCGCATAGTTCCAATTTTTTCTCGGGAGGTTCATAAAAACCTCAAAACCCACTCAACAGACAGTATTCTCCTATAGAGTACAGGCACAGAAGGGTGGCATTCACAGTATGCTTATTCTTAAGTAAAGAACAAGCCCCCAGCTCTAGGATAAAACAACAACCTTCCACCTGGAGAGGGCTGTCAGTGATCTAAAATTATTTCATTCCAGAAGCCTACAAATGTGCACCAGAAAGATTTGACATTTAAAAGGGACTTTCCCCCATTGCAACAAAAAATATTTTCCACCATCTGCCCCAAATTGTTTGCTATATAATATCTTGCTACAAATGTATCTTGGTAGATTTATATTTTCCACACTGGGATCAGCAAACTTTTCAGATGGAAGAGCCGATCTTGTCCCTCACAACTATTTAAAAATTATGCCAGAGCCATAAATATATTTTTACAAACAAATGAAATCACTATTATCTAAATAACATGCTTTTAAAACTCTCAATTTTACTTCAGAGCCACACGTATGTACAAAAATAAAAGCCATACGTAGCTCTCACGACCTAGTGTGTCCACCCTTTGGTATGGGAAAACCTGACCGTATAGATTTGCTTTCCTTGCTTATGAGGATTAGGATACCTGGTGATAACTCTGAGCTAATCATGTATTCTTCCTTCTACTTACTTATCTCAGGTCCTATTTCTTCGCTTTCACTATTATTATATTTCCAGGATCAGTTCTAAGGCCTCTGATTCTTAGTGACTACGCCTTCTCTTCAATGTTCTGAGTTCTTTCTTTCTCTTGATCACTGTTCTTTCTCATAAGGTTAAACAATTTTTTTCTTCCTCCATCTTCATCTCTTACTTTGAATGTATATCCCCAAATGTCATTCATATTTAGAAACTCTAATTTTTTAAGAAATGCCTTACACAATCCTTCCACAGGTTTTGTGAGGGAGTTCCTAAGCACAGTAAGTACTTTAAGAGTTTTCTTAAGTCTCCAGATAAATTCATTTCTACATTTACTAGACCTTAATAATTAAATAGGCAATGATTTCCTTTGCATGGAAATCATCCGTGTGACAATAAAGTTCAATGCAGTTTCAGCATACTTGGAATGCGTTACCAGGTGCCATTAACCAAGAAAATGTCGATGCTATTCACAAAAGCTATTTCCAACTGCACACATGGCTTCATTTTTGCATCTATCTGAATGGACATATGTGTCCATCTCTTTTTTAAAAAAAAATACAAATTAGAAAATTTTTTTCTGAAAGTATTAACTGGAGTGTAGTCAAACACAAAGGCAGATTTTCTACAATGAGTTTGACTTGGCAGGAGATTTATTTAAGAATTTTGAAGAATATTCATTTAATTTCTAATTTGAAAAAAACAAAAGTCAAGCTAACTAAAAGAGAGAATAATAATTATTCCTACATAAATGAGAGAAGGAGACCACAGAGGAGTATGAGAGAAGCCCCTTGCAGAATCTAACCACTTCTCACCCTTCCTACAGATTTACCTTAGCCCAATCCACAATCACTGCTTTCTTGGTTTACAGAAACAAATTCCAAACTGATCTCCTTGCTGCCTTCCACTAAGACTCTCCAACTGTCTCTTCTCTTCTCATCCATCCATCCATTGCATGTAAAGCACATTTGTACATTTGTTGCCCAAATCATTCTCAAAACATTTGCTTTCTACTTAAGCTCTTGGTATCAGCTTATTTTTCCCCTTCCTCCCCACTCACTCCTCCCTCATGAACCCTTTATAACTTATAAATTATTATTTTGTCATATCTTACGCTGTCCGATGTCTCCCTTCACCCACTTCCCTATTGTCCGTACCCCAGGGAAGAGGCTATATCTATAGTCTTATAATCAGGTTCTCCTTTCTACTTCACCTTCCCTCCACCTTCCTGGTATTGCTACTGTCACCACTGGTCCTGAGGGGATCATCTGTTATGGATTCCCTATGTTTTCAGAGCAGTGTACATGCTGTGGTCTAGCTAGATTTTTTTGTTTTATTTTTTTTTGTTTTTGGCATCACTGCTCTCCGGTGGTGGGAGTAGAAGGCCCAGCCCCACTGCTGGAATTGAACCTCCGTCCCAGTGGGCCGCAGTCCCGCGCACAACCACTACACTACCGGGGCTCAGCCCGGTCGAGCTAGATTTGTAAGGTAGAATTGGGATCGTGACACTGAGGGGGTGTGGGGGCAAGCATTGAAAAACTAGAGGAAAGTTGTATGTTTGATCATTGCTACACTGCACCCTGACTGGTTCGTCTCTTCCCTGTGACTCTTCTGTAAGGGGATGGCCCGCTACCTACAGATGGGCTTCGGGTCCCCAGTCTGCACTCCCCCTCATTTACAGTGATGTAATTTTTAGTTCTCTGATACCCGATCCCTTTGACACCCCATAGTCCCACAAGCTGGTGTGCTTCTTCCATGTGGGCTTTCTTGCATCTGAGCTAGATAGCTGAGAACGATTCTTCTTTAAACCTCAGTCAGAACATGTCATTCCTCTGCTCAGTTTCCTAGCTCATTGAGACCAAATATCAAAGCCTTAGGACCCCTGATGGCAAAGTGGGGTCTGTGCTGAGCTGTCATCGAAGGGTCCACGGCACAAATCCCCCAGGTGCTCTGTGGTGAAAGAGGAGGGAGTCTGCTCCTGTAGTGACTGACTGCCTCTGAAACTCACTCTATGGGCTGTTGTACACCATCCTTACCGGGCTGCCGGGGAGGACATCGATGGGACAGCAGGCAGTGAGTTTGGCCAAAGCCTTCCTCCCTTTTTTCCAGACACCACTTCCCTCAATGTTTGTGAAACACACTAAGCACACTCTCACTGCAACACTTTTAACACTGCTCATCCTTTTGCCTCAAGACTCCTCCTCCAACTGCTCGGATTTTCCATCACTCCCTCCCTCGCCATCTTCAGGTTTCTGGCTTCAGAATGACCTCTCTAATGAAATGGTCCCTGATTGCACGATTGAGAAGCACAATCTCCCCGTTTTGCTCATTTGGGGAACCGGGTGGCTATTTTCCTCAACTCTGGGGCAGTTCTACCCTGTTCTACAAGGTTACTCTCGAGGAGTCAGACGTGACTCTATCGTCATGGCTTTGGTTTTCTTGCTTATGTTTTTCTCCATCGTCCTTATCACCTTTCACTTATTTTATTGTCTGACGTTCACAAGCATTTTCCCAATATCTGGGACAGGAGATACTCAGGAAGCGGTTGTTTTTCCAAAAATGATTGAGTCCATAAGAAAATCAACTCACAGATGATGCTTTTTGCTGTAAACACTTTTAGGACTCCACAAACAATAATTAGTACGCTTATTTACATTTCACTGTTCTAAGAGGGCTTGCAGCAACTTAGGGAAGTCCACACAAAATAAATACAACATGTTAGCTGGGTATAGTCAGGGCAGGCGGGTTTGGGGAGCAGATGAAGAAGGCAGTATACTACTGTCCTATATGCTAGAAATGGATTACAAACTTAGCCCTGAGATTTCTAGCTGCAAATTAAAGAAGTATAAGTAGCTGGGCTGCTAACCACAAGGTCAGCAATCTGACACTATCACTGGCTCCACTGAAGACAGACCAGGCTCTCGACTCCCGGAAAGAGTTCTACCCTGTCCAGCAGGATCACAAGGAGCCAGAATGGACTCGATGGCAGGGAGTTGGGAATTTTACATGCTGTACAGCATTTCTGAGAGAGAAAAACCAGTCAGTCGCTCAGGAAGCAGCTCTTTCTAGAACTAGAAACTGAGTTTTCTGAGTTCACGTGGAAGAGGTCACTGAGAAACAGTGAATTACACAATCAGTAATGAAGCATAAGCAATTCAGTCATCTGTCGCCCAGACTATCTAAACAACATTCTAATTGCTCTTCCTGTTTCTAATTCTGTCCTTCTTTAATCTATTCTCCTCAAAGCAACCAGGATCATCTTTTTAAAATGTAAATCAAAGCACGGCACTAACCTGCTTAAATCTCTTGAATGTTTCTCCATCATACCTAGCATCTGTCTGACTTATGTAGAAGCTGCTATAAAAGAAACACGACATGGCCTTAACAGTCACTTTCTCTCTGCTTAGGAGTCGAGAAGTCTGATTTCAGGGTGCCAGCTCTGTTGGCCCTGAGGGAAGCCCACAACCCCTTTTCAGCTTGGTTCTTGGTTTCTTAGAGATCGGGCAAGTTGGAACATCTATCTTCCCCCATTGGGGCATCTATCTCCCCACACTGTGCTTGCTCACTGGTTGCTGATGGTCTTTTATACCTCAAAAAAGATTGATCTAAAACACACCTTAGACCATCTCATTAACACAACCACCAAGAGCCTGCCTCAATGGGATTATGACCACCAGTAGTCAATCGACAACAAGCTCTTTAAGGCCTCAAAGCCCTGCATGATTGTACTGTTCTTCTCCTTGCTTTTCCTGGCTCTGGTGGCCTAGTGGGTCAAGCGGTCAGAAGTCTGAACCCACCAGCCGTTCTGCAGGAGAAAGATGAAGCTATTTACACCTGTAAAGGGTTAAAGTCTCAGAAACCAAAAAGGACAGGTCTACCCTGCCCCACAATGTCACTATGAGTCAAAATCCATTTTTGGCGTTCCTTAAGTCTTTGAGAGCACGCTTCCTGTTGCCTCTCCTCAGCATTCCCAAGGCTGGCTCCTTTTCATTCAGATATCCTTCAAGAGGTTTTCCCTCATCATCCAGTCTTGACCTCACTCGCAATCAAATCACACCAACCGGGCTGAGCCCTGGCGTAGTGGTGTAGTGGTTGTTCGCGGGACTGCAGCCCACTGGGATGGAGGTTCAATTCCAGCAGCGGCTCCACAGGAGCAAAGGCTGGGCCTCCCATTCCTACCACCAGAGGGCAGTGATGCCCAAAAAACAAAACAAAACAAAAACCACACCAACCTGTTTTATAGTTCTCATATCATCTAACGCTATTTAAAAGGATCGCTATTTATTGTGGTTCTCCCTCCAACAAAAAAAAACATCCTGGGGGGCTGAGCCTCGGTGGCATAGTGGTTGTGTGCGGGACTGCGGCCCACTGGGTTGGAGGTTCAAATCCAGCAGCAAGGCTGGGCCTCCTACTCCCACCACCAGAGGGCAGTGATGCCCCCAAAACAACAACAACAACAACAACAACAAAAACATCCTGGGAGAGTAGAGGTCTCTCTGGCCAAGCTTGGCCATCAATGTTTTCAAAGAAATGCCTAGAGGGGCTGAACCCCGGTGGCGTAGTGGTTGTGTGCGGGACTGCGGCTCACTGGGATGGAGGTTCAATTCCAGCAGTAGAGCTGGGCCTCCTACTCCCACCACCAGAGAGCAGTGATGCAAAAAAAAAAAAAAAAAAGAAATGCCTAGAGCAGGTTAGTAAATATCTGAAAATGGACAGCTCTTCAGCAATCGGGCTGACTCAAGACACTTTTCACTTTCTCCCCAGCAGTGGTGGTGAGTCAATCATTTTGAATCATGCATGCTGTCCTTGAGAATCTCTTGGAAATTCTGGGCTCTCACCTTGTTAAAAATACAAATCCAAGCAAAATGTCACATGACTCTCTTAAATGATCCAACCCAAGACTCCCAAGATAGACTCTCCAATCTCTAGCCATGGCTAGACTGGGGCGGAGGCTGACTGGGTGGAATGGAAGGAAGCAGTCCACAGGAGGGAAAAGGGAAATCAAGGAGCAGGGAAAGGGTAATTGATGGGGGTGGGGGGGCATTGTTGAGTACTAGTTTAAACTGCTCAAAACAGGGTTGATCATCTGAGATGTAAACCCCCATGTAATTTATAATAAAAAATGATCATTTTTTAAAATCCTGGCTGTGGACTCAAAGGTTGGGTGATGGTAGTGGAGACCAAAAAGTGGCATACATTTGTAACTTATTATGAAAGAAATCACATCAGGGAAGAGTCATTTTATGAGCCGTTCTATTAAAAATGGACATGGACTAGACCAGGGGTTCCCACCCCTGTCATGTGTTCAGAAAGAAAAGCAAAGTACTCAGTGCTTCTGCCCTTGCCTGGCAAGAAAAGCTTGATGGCTGGTCAGAGAGATTGGCTGAACCAAGGAGATCTTATCTGGTCACACAGACCACCACCACTGGCCCAGGTCTGCCTTTGAATCTACAGATACTTACAGGTAAATTCATGTGTAAAGTAAGGCATCTGGGGGAAAAAATTATCTTCTGAAGGACTTCAAAAACCAAAAAAAATTTTTTTAATTACATTTATTCCTATTCCCTTCCACTGAATTGATTTTCACTCATAGTTTATACCCTGTAAGAATAGTGCAGTCTTGACCCTGTGGGTTTCCAAGGCTGTCAATTCTTACAGGAATAGAAAGTCTTGTCTTTCTCCTAAATCATATTTTTTGTACCATTGAATTGTAGTACTGTTTCCTTTCTAAAAGTCTTAGCATTTTTACTTTTTTTGGGGGGGGGGGGCATCACTGCTCTCTGGTGGTGGGAGTAGGAGGCCCAGCCCCACTGCTGGAATTGAACCTCCAACCCAGTGGTCCGTAGTCCCACGCACAACCACTACGCCACCAGGGCTCAGCCAGCATTTTTACTTTTTAAAGGATCTTATTTTGGAAAGAATTCAATTGTCTTTCTTAAGGAAAGGTGCAAATACTTTGCGGAAAAAGTAACTGAATGCTGCATTTCCTTTTTAATGGGAGACATTCTTTACACCAAAGAGAAGACGATAGAAGTTGCCGTGAGCACTTCACAGCCGAGCTGTCTCTGTGGGTATCTGTGGAACAGAGGGCCTGGTGGGTTTCATGTGCTGACCTGGCAATTGGTGAACAGCCCAATACATATCACCTATGCTCGCCACCAGAGTCTTCATCAAAACACCTCCCCTCCAATAGTTCCTGTCTGCTTACTTGTGATATTTGCAGTGCATTAAAAAGAAGAGAGCAAGTAAGAGGCATATCTTCAGCTCCCAGGGTGCACAGTGTGGCTCTGTAACAAGATTCTTAAGGGTTCATTGAGGTATCCCACGAGGGTTCGGCTCTGAACTGCATGGGAATTGGCATTTTAATTTTCCATTTGAATCTTTTCATTCTTCACGAGCAATCTGGTGTTACGTTTTCATGCTTTTTTAAAAACAAGTGATTCTATATGAGTGGAGTCTGCTGTTCTCACTGACCAGAGGGCACATTTCAGGAGTATTACTCCTCCAGAGGAGTCCTGGTGGACTCCTGGAACTGGGCTGTTAACTACAACATCAGTTTGAAACCACCAGCCACTCCGTGGAAGAGAGATGAGCAGGGGATTGATTCCGTGTTCAAATTGACTTGCAGGGAATGGGTTACATTCTGACTTTTCAAAACCTTTCATGGGCTAATGAAATGGTGAAAATTGATGTGGGGGAAACGTAGGCACTGTGCATGCTCTATTTTTTCACGAGTCACTGTCCCAAGTAACAGTATAGGAAACATTGGTGTTTTTAAAGAACACTTACTTCTGAGGACCATTATAAGGGGACCATCTCAATTCCTAACAAGACATTAGTGTACAGCAAAGAACACTTCGGCGCATAGTGCAAAGATTTACATTCATTTACTCAATATGGTAGGCAATGGACATAAGCAGTGAACAAAGAAATGCAAATTCTTGTCTTCATGAACTTGTGTCTAGTTCTTTCTTTTCCTTTTATATTGCCTCTAGTCTACTTTGCTATAAGTACTGTAGAAATGCTTTGTGTTTTATAATACCCTTTGATGTACTGAGAGATTATCATTATGTTGGTACAAATGTGAAAAAAAAATACAATCTATTCAGTAATATGCTAATGAGGAATATGAACCATGAGCTATAGCCCTATGGTAAACTGAGACAACAGGAGTGACTGTACATATACATTAGAAGTACTTATCATTTAGGTATCAGAGGCTTGTAGCTTACAATGATTTTACATTCAAACACAATGAGAGCCAGGTCTTTTCATTTGGTTAACCATATGGAACAAAATGAATTTTGAACCTTACACCCCACACCATGCACAAAAATAAACTCCAGATGGACTGTAAACTGAAATATGTATGGTAAAACAATAAAACTTCTTAGAAGAAAAGTAGGGAAAAAAAAATATGATCTCAGCAGGGCAGGAGGAGAGGTAGCCGAACGTTCTCTAAAATAGGCTGTTCGAAACATAAACTAAGTGGGAAAATGACAAATTAGAGTCCGTGAAGACTAAGAGCTTCTGTTAATAAAGACACCACTAGGTGTGAAACCACACATCACTCAGGAGAAATTATCTATCCTTTGCATATCTGACAACGTACTTATATACTCAGAATAAAGAGAGATTCTATAAGTCAGAAAAATCTGGCATAAACCTATACAGATAATTCAACCACACACAAAAATATTCAGACTGTTGGTGAACATATTATAAAGGCATTCAAGAAAATGCAAATTAAAATCACAATGGAAAACCATTACACATCCACCGGACAGGCTGGCACAGAAAAGATATTATGAGGTGATGGCAAGAACGTGGAGTAACTGGAACTCTTCTACACTTCTCGCTGAAGGGTAAACTTGCAAAATTGCTTTAGAAAACTGCTTTCAAGTACAGATTTGCACCACCTAATATCCACTGGGCAATGTCCTACCACACAGATACCCTGGGGTGGGGAAGAGAGCTTTGTCTGGGAGAGAATCAGGCAGATGGGCTGGTGGTGACAAAAGTGGGATCTCTCCGCTGCCGTGGCTCAACCATCACCCCTGAGCTATAGTCTAGTTCATAGCTCCAAAAACATGGAGCTGACTGCAGTCCCCAAGTCATCGCTGGTGTGGCTTCCAAGGCCGTCATAGCTGGGTGTCCTGCCCAACCACCGAACAGGTTGATGGCCTTCCGATTCCAAGCAGGCTCCTTGGGGTGTTCTGAGAACCCCATGGCTCCAGGAGCTAGAAGGATTCTCTTGATCTATGTGTTTATGTGTGTCGGATACAAACATCTATACTATATGTAACCTGGTGGTGGCACAACATCCAAATCACTCAATATCCTATTTCACAGAAGGTATTTAGGATGTCAGGCAATGCATACCTGGTTTATTAAAACTGGTCGCGTACATAGCAAAAGCAGGCAGTATCAAGAAACTATACTGAATGACTTCATCTATATAAAGTTCAACATTCAACAAAACTTATCCATAGTGTTAGAAGTTAAAAGAGCATACTCTGAAGGAGGAATGAGTAATGGAAAGAGGCCTGGTGTGAGGGGCTTCTTCTGAGCTACTGGTGACATTTTCTGTCTTGATCAGAGTGTTAGAGAGATGATGTACTGAACATATGCTACACTTCAATAAAGCACATATGCTATGAGATTCAAATACAGTTTGCACAGTTCAAATTATATAGT
>PVJH01041964.1:0-14620 GCA_004026705.1 Nesogale talazaci | reverse complement strand
GATATTATCCTATCACAGATAGCATGTACCTTCAATGTTCCTTTTCATGGTAAATATGACACTTGAATTTTTTTGTTTCTCTTGAATTTTTCATTCTCAATGTATTGAACCATATGGTTATCTGATCCAAAATGGCCAATACAATTCCATTTCACCCCACAAATGCCTTGGATAGTGATGATGACTTTGATTATTATTGATCATTTCATTTCTTTTTTGACTACTTTTAATTTTTCTAGATTCATCCTTTCTATGCTCATGGTCCAATTGTTCATGAAGGTTCTCAAATATTTCTTCTCCGTTTGAGTTGTGTCACCTCAGCAAATGAGGAGTCTGAAAGTTTTGCCTATTATGAAGGTCAAATTGTAATCCTTTTGCCTAGTCATCAAGTGGGAACCATCTGTGCCACTGGTAATAACAAGAGTTACCCCTAAGAGAACTTACCACCAACAAAAACCAGGCATCATTACCTGGTGCTGCCTTGTTCCAGTCCCCGCCTTTTTTATTGGGTGCTTCTCTCCAGGCTCTCTCCTCAGATTGGGAGACTGCGGTTAAGCAGTGATCATCACAAAGGCTGGTTTTTATAGACTTTACATGGTGGTGGGAAATGCAGACAATAACATATAAGCAAACACATCTTTAACTTATCTTCACCTTCTATAATTATATATTCATAGCAATCTCCCATAGTAGGTATTTTAAGGCCAATTAAAATATGTAGAAATCCTGAGATGAGATAATGAAAAAAAGTGAAATTATCTGCCTCTGTTGAGATGAGAAGTTGGATTTGAACTTAGCCTGTATCCTTCCTGGCTTACAATGAGGCTCTTTGCTGTGATTCATTCTTACCAAGCCCAGAGACAGGTGTATCATGAAACAAATGAAGCTTATATTCCCAGGTCCCATACTTGCTTGTTCTTTTTCAAATTCACTTTATACCATATAGTTTATTCTTTTTCTTAAGGATGAGTCACAAGTTTAATAAGCATAAAGCCTCAGAATACCCGGATCAGCCCTCAAGGAGCTCAGGACTTAAAGATGTTACTAAGCTCCCTAAAGGGCTCAGAGAACTCATAACGATCTCTCTACAAAATCGGAAGTAACAGGCATCAAACCAAAGCATTCAAATCTGGAATGACACGGACTGTAATGTGGGGATACAGCAAAAACGGAGGCATGTGAGGAAGGAGGAAGTATTCTAGACCAGAGGAAATAGTCTGTGTAAAGCTAGGGCGAACAGAGGACATCAAATAGATTGAGGAACCATAAGTAGAAAGTGCACTCTTAAAGAGTATTAAGATGTCCAGAGGAACTTATGGCTAAGAGCTGAACTACTCTTGGAAAGTTTGGTGGGTACACAAGAAAGGCCTGGCAATTTACTTCTGAAAATAAAAAATCAACCATTGGAAATGCCCTTCTCTGAAACAAATCTCTGTGACAGACGACAAGGGAGGTGGGTGGGGAAAATCAGAGAAGCTTTAGAATACCAGGTTTAAGAATTTAGGTTTTATCTGATAGGGTGTGGAGGTTTCTCTGGTTTATCTTTATTAAGCAAGGAAGGGTCAAGCCCATCACTGTGGTGGCCTGGAGGAAGAGGGGTGGGAGGGAAGGAAGGTTGATAGACTCGTTAGACTACTACAGCAATATCCCAAGTGACAAAGGGTGTGACTCTGAATTAGGTCAGTTGGGATGTGTTTTTGAACTGGATGGAAAACTAGTGAGAGGAGAGAGAGACAGAACGAGAAAGAGAGTGAGCTTGAATGACAAGTGGTTTCTTGTTTTTTGTTAAGGCGCCTGGTGGATGGCGCTTGGAACGTTTGGACAAGATGTTTCAACTGACTCCACTATGTACGTGAATAATTTAATAATTTACTCTTGAGCAAAAGAGCTTGAGGGATTTCATGTGTCAAAAAATATCAGGTGGAGTCTGGGAGCCAGCAAAGTGGGGACAGGGATGGCCAGGGGTGGCAGGTTTCATCTGCAACCTTATGTTTGTTAACAGGAGACTGGTTTGACTTCTGACTTTGTCTTTTTACAAGCCTGAAACTGGAGCCAGAAAGGTTGCAATGTCTTGACGGAAGTCAGGCCAACCTTGGAAACTACATGGCCTAGGGCTCCATCCTGACCAGAGCTTTTGAAGTGACCCAACTTGTTGTATACCCTAAGGTGAATTTTTTTACTAACTGTACCCCCCACCCTATATCTTCTTTTCAGAAATGCACCATTTGCTTAAAATGGGCTCTAATTTCCCTGTTAACAACAATGCACTCTGAGTCAATATTTAACTAACTCGTGGGAAAATGAACAGACATTTAGAGAAAAATTAAAACATCAGGTGGAAGAAGATGAGATTCTCTTTCCCAAGAACAAGGTCTCTTTCACACTGAAATGCCAGGTCATTTCATCTTATCTTGGGCTCACAGCCTCACAGTGGACCAGAAATGAGAGAGTCTGGAATGCGCCTAGTCCAGCTACTTTCTCTGTTGAAGAAACAGAGAAACATGAAACATAGGCATCCAAGGTCATCCTGTCAATTAATAACAGAACCAGGAATCAAACCCAAATCTTCTTCTCTCTTGGGACAACACATCTGACCGTCCACGCCTTTCCAGGCGTGACTCTCTTGACTATGAGAGGAATGGCCCCTCCTGCAGTTGTGTGCAGTGGAGGACCTGCTCCTGACCCTCACCGCAGAGGCCTGATTCTAGATGCCGTTCCGGGGTGATGCCAACAGTGACGCGTTCAGCACCGCTCCAAAGGTGGGTTCACATCCATCCGGATGCACTTTGGAGAAGGTCACAGGCCTTGAGAGGCCCCCTGGAACTCAGTCTGCCCTGGAGCACACGGGGCAGCTGGGAGTTGGAATCGACTTGTTTGTTGTTGCTTCTATTTATGGTTTCATAAAAGGAATTCTCCCTGCTGGGAACTTGGCACCCCCTCTTCTTCCCCCTCCCTGCCTGGTGGAACATTCCTGATCCTTCATACCTGGACACACACACATCATCGCCTGGCTCCCTTTTCTCCACTTATTCTTGCCTTTTTGACTCTCTAGACAAGGGAACTTGGAAGAGCTTGTGGAAAAATGGAATCCATGTATGAGGGATTTTCCCCATGAACTTTTGGACGCCTCCTTGTATTTTGCCTTTGTCTTACAGGGTCGCTGTGAGTCAGTGTTCACTTGGTGGTGAGTGGGTTGTAACGAACACCTTACCTAGGAATTGATTTTTTTTATATGACTCTCTCTCCCTGGTGGACCTAGTGAAGTGAAATCTTTTATCTGGGTCTTATTTATCTCTGCACTTATAACATCTAGCCTAGGTCCTCAATTGCTGTGCATGGAATGACTGCATGAATGAATACGATGGATACATAACAGGGAGAATGGAGACAGAGGCATGCGGCAGATATAGAATCAAAGAGAAAACATGAAGGAAGCCATGTCCCATGAAGTGGGACTGGGTTATTTTCCTCATCTGGTTATGTCTTGGACCTCCAGGCCATCACCCTCATGAAGGGCAGCTCCCCTACGCTGCAAGCAGGAAATGCCTCTGTCTCAGGTCCGATGGGCCATATTGAAGACATAAGCCTTTGGCCCATCATGCCCCAATGGATTCCAGAAGGCGCATTGTGGGTGGCCTTCCACAATCAATCAATGGTTGGGCGTCTCAGCTTGTGATTGGGGCCCTTTTACTGCCACCCAAGCTTACAGGCCTCTCAGATGCAGCCTGTATGGAGACCTCTGGCCATCGGGTCTGCTTAATTTCAAACCACCCACCCAGAGACACAGGGAAGCGTTCATAAAAGCTGGCTTTTATGACCACTGACACCCCCTTGAGCGTGGTCATTAGGGTTATTTAACGTTTATGAGACACCCTCGGTGCAGAAGGAGTGAGAGAAAGGCATTTTGGCAGCCTCCACCCAAACGGATGTTTCTATATAACCTCACAAAGCTGCACCTTCCCCCCAAGATTAGCTCATTGGCAACTACCTTCAGGCACTCACACAGGTCCCACGGACTTTTGCGTGTTATCTGCAGGAGAGTCCTAACCCAGGTATTGACAGGGGAGTCATCTGAAACACAACAAAAGAGGGCCTCGTAATGTTTACACTTGTCTCCATTTGTTTTGGGGTAACTTTGAAGTGCAAAATCTCTCATTCATTTTCAGTCTGTAAAACACCTAGGCTTTTGATTTTATGCCAGGTCCTGTTTCTGGTCTTGGTTTGGTTTGACAGAGATAAATGACATGGCCTGTTTCTTCAGAGAACTTGATCATGTGAACAAGACCGGCATGCAAGTAATATTAGAGTATTACAGGGGAGATCTAAGAGCAAAATTCTCTGGCGAGCGAAGCAGTGAAAGCCCAGAATAGAGAGTGGTCAGCTACATCTCCTGGGCGTGGCAAGTTAAGAAGACTTGTAGAAAGAGAGGCTCAACCTACAAAGGTATTTGATGAATGGTGATGACGTTGGGGTGGGTGAGTGTGGAATGTTCAGCCAGAAAAAATGGCTGAGTCAAGGTTTGGGAGGGTCAGATAGTATGGTCTGTTTAGGGAACCTTAACTGTTGCAGGCAGGCTGGGACCAAAGGAATGAGGGGAAAAGCAATGATGTGGGCTAGATTGTCAAGGGCGTTGGTCATTGGTTAAGAAATGCGCCCTGCCCGCTGCACATGGAAGCCTCCACCCCTCCCTACTCTGCAGGCCCTCCTCCTCCTCTTGGGTGATGAAATAACTCCAGGTGCAGATGACCCAATAAACAGGGTAAAGAGAGGCTTCCTTGGGCCAATTTGCTAATCTGTAGTGAAACATCCCACCTTCCCTTCCCCGCCCCCCAATGCAATTTTTAGGTGTCACTGTTCACTACAGATTGGTAAGTAAGCACAAGTCTGCCTGGGATTACCTTGCTCATTAGACACTCCACCCCTGTCAGGGAGTTCACATTTAAAAAGGGGCTTTGATTCTATAGGGAGGTGCTATGGGGTTGGGAGGAAGATTCCAGTCATACCTCGAAATCGTTCCCTGCCTCTTGGAAAGTATGCTTACTGAGTAACCCAATACTGTAACATGGAGTTCCTGCTCCACTGAACACTCTGTCCTCTGTCTTTGGCATGGCCAAAGACATGTCTTTCACTGTTTCCCTCATGGAGGCTGAAGTTTTCAGAGATCCCTTGACTCTTTGGTCCCACTCTGGACTCAGATCTGGGAAATCTTCCCGCGACTCTAAGGCCACATGTTGCCGTGACCTTCCATGAAATTTTTCTCATCAGAATTCTTCCCTGAGCTCAAGCTGCACCCATGGACGGTTAAGTGGACGTCTCAATCGGATAGAGGCCATCGGCTGCTCCCCAGCCCTGTATCTCATTTTGTATTTCCTGTGCATGAGACAAGTGCCAATATTCTGCCATTCGTTTTGTCCTTAAGCCTGGAATTATCTCAGACAGCTCACATTCTCTCACAAGTCACAACAACAATTCATCAATAAATTCATTGGCTAGGAGAGGTTGATATAGGAACAGAGTCCTGGCCTTGAGGCACTTGCTGTCAAATGAAGAAGAAAGACATGAACATCGGTGGCTGCTGCATTATGTGTGAACAAGACAGCAACAGAAGGCAGTAGGAGCCTGGAAAAGGCACCTCCCAGCTGGGGGTGCGAACAGGGTGAGGAGGTCTAGCAAGGCTTCCTGGAAGAGGAGATGCTGCCATCTAGTCTCAAACTCGGCGAGAGTCAAGAGGTGGCTGGGTGATGGGAATGAATGGGAGTGATGAATGGTAGGGTAGATGCTTTTTTAAAACATTCTTTTTCATGTTTTATAGCATATGGTCTTGTAAATTCCTCCGGTTTTATGGTTTAAAATCATAAGTATAAATACTTCCTCAAATCTCTCTATAGACTAATATTTTGGGGAAAAAATTAAACATATATACTTAAGAGAGGGAGCTCCGAAAGTTCCCGGGAGAATTTCATTCTCTTGTAATTCTATTTTTTCATAACCTTTAAAAAATGGTACATTAAGAGGGCAGGGCGAAGTGGGGAAAGGAGGAGAGGAAGGGGAAATCGATCAGGATGATTGACACATACTGCACAACACCCTAGACCCCCATTCCACCCATGCCTCTGGTATGAACAACAAAAACAGTGGGGAAAGGGAGACAGTGGTCAGTGTAAGATATGAAAATAATAATTCATCAAGGGGCCGTGGGGGGGGGGGAGAGGAGCTGAAACCAAGGGCATAATAGAAAATAAAGATGGCAACATATGTACAAATATGCTTGACACAATTGATGTATGGATTGTTATAAGAGCTGTAAGAGCTCTCAATAAAGTGCTTAAAAATAATAACAACAAAATGGTAAATTAAGTAAGAGTTTACATCTCTGATCACCAACTTTGTTTTGTTTTGTTTTAAAATAATTTTATTGGGGCTTCAAAAAACTTGTATCACGATCCATACATCCATCCATTATATGTCAAGCACATTTGTACATTTATTGCCGTCATCATTCTCAAAACATTTTCTTTCTACTTAAGCCCTTGGTATCATCTCCTCAATTTCCCCCTCCCTCCTCTCTACCCCTCCCTCATGAGCTCTTGATAACGTACAAACTATCATTATTTTTTCATATTGTACATTGTCCAACGTCTCCCCTCACCCACTTCCCTGTTGTAGATCCTTATTCTCAGTTCCCCCCTTCTCCCCCACCTTCTCTCCTCCCTCCCCTTATTGCTACTCTCACCACCAGTCCTGAAGGGATCATCTGTCCTGGATTCACTGTGTTTCCTGTTCCTATCTGTTCCACTGTGCATCATCTGTTCCAGTATGCATCCTCTTGTAAGGCAGAATTGGGATCATGACAGTGTAGAAGAGGAAGAACTAGAGGAAAGTTGCATATTTCATCATTGCTACACTGTACCCTGACTGGCTCTTCTCCTCCCCATGACCCTTCTGTAAGGTGATGTCGTTTCACCTACTGATGGGCTTTGGGGCCCCAATTTGTACTCCCCTCATTTATAATGATGATCGCCAACTTTGTATTCAATAGTTTAAACCACTCATCACACTACCCAATATCCCTCATCTACTCCCTGATCTGTCCTCTCTCCTCTCTCTTATGGACTCTGATCTTCCATTTCACTCACCTTAACATCTGACAAAAGTCTAATGCAGCAGCCGACAAACTTTTGAGATGGAAGAGTCAATTCAGCCTCATACAGCAATTTAAAATTATTCAAGAGCCATAAATACATTTTTACAAATAAATGAAATCACCATTATCCAAATAATGTCCTTAATTAAAAACTGAAGCACTGATAGTTTTATTTTCATTTTCGCGTTTCAGAGCTACATGCATATACCAAAGGAGCCGCCTACGGCTTCAAGCTGCAATTGGCTGAGCCCTGATCCAGCCCACTGCTTACTTAATCTTCTCCCTTGTGGCACCCACTTGGCAAACTTCAAAGTCTATTCCCTTTGTATGAAAGTCTTTAACTTGTTTGCTTTTTTCCTATAACAGTCCTTTTTGTGATTGGCTAATTTCACTCAGCATAATGTTCTGCAGGCTCATTCCTGCCACGAAGCACATTGTGACATTGTCATTGTTTTTCAACAATGCTTCATATTCCATTGTGTGCCGGTGCCAACTTATCTTTATCCATTCTATCCATACTGGTGGGCGTTCAAGTTGCTTCCATTGACTTACTATTGTGAAGAGTATAGCAATGAACATGGATATGCATAATGGAGAGTACTTTGAAGGTGATAAATTTGCTTGGTAGAAAAGATTTAGCTTTGAAAAAAATTTCAGGTTTTTTTTGGGGGGGTGGTCCCTTGTATAACAAGGGGTAATAACAAGAATAAGAGGTTGCAGATGGGGCCAAAATGGGAGAGGCATTTCAAAAGTACAGCGAAATGTACTCATGATTTGAATATGAGGTAGGAAAAGAAATGAGGCGTTCAAATGGTGGCGTCAGTGAAGAGTATTCAGCCCTGCTAGCATAGAACTGAAATGCACTGGGCTGTAATCCTCAAGGTCTGCAGTTCAAAACCATCATCTGAGTCCTACTCAGGAAAAAGTTGTTAGAGTCTCAGAAATTCATGGGAGAGTTCTACCCTCTGCCAGGGGGTCACTCTGAGTTAGTATCGACTTGATGGCAGTGAGTCTGGAATTTTGGGTGTGGTGGACTGCCATAACACGATCAAATCTTACCGGAAAAAGTACAACCCAGTTATTCCTTGGAGGTGAGGACCACAGTGCCTGCTTAATTTGGACATGACATTAGAAAGGTTTAATTGGTAGAGAAGGAAATCATGTTTGCTAATAAAAAGGTCAGGGAAAATGAGGGAAATGCTTAGTGAGGCGAATTGACACAACCATGAAGACGGCACAGGAGTGGGTAATGTTTCAATCTTTTTTTTTCTTTTCCCCTGTTATCTATAAGGTCATCATGAGCTGAACGCATGTCAACTCCATGTCAACTGGCAAGGACAACAGTGGAGGTAAAATGAAGCTGTTGAGGGTGTTTGTTGTTTTCTTTCTCCTCCTTCCTTGAGTGATGGGTGAATATTGGTTTGTTTAGTGATAATCCAAACTGGATGAGGTTGGTGGTAAAGAGCCTTCTATTTTTGGATATGTTTTGAGAGATTGCACCCAAAGGGCTTTATAAATGTGGACGAACCCCCCTCCCCAACTCTCGCCCCACCCCAGGAGCTGCTGTAGTTCTTGCTTGAATCAATAACACATAAGTGAATTGGTCACAGGGGCATGGTAGAGAATGAGGGACTGTTATACATTATGGGCAGGCAGGCTTGATGTCGCCGTGTCCTTCAGATGGAGAGAAGGCCGGTGTTATCTTTGTTGACTGACAGTGTGCAGGTCGTGGCCAGGTTGTGCGTTTCCTCATCACTTTAAGATAGCAGTGCTCCACCATTTGAGATAACGTACATCACCAACTCTTATCCCTGTCGGGGGAGGAAGATGAGGCCTTCTACTCATGGAAAGATTTACAGTCTTGAAACCCACAGAGGCAGTTCTACGCTGTCCTAGGGGATCTCTATGAGTCAGAACTGATTGGATGGAAGAGGAAGAGAGAGTAGAGCAGGAGAGGGGAGAAGGAGAGAAGCAGAGAAGAAGCGATATCCCTGCCAGAGAGAGGAGGGGCTGCTTGAACTCTGCCATTCTGGCTCTCATTTTCCCTCCACGTGTTTCTCATTAGAGGGCTGGTGGAAGGGGCTGCTGTGGTAAGTAGATTTATCATCATTCTGTCCTCCTTCAACTCAATCCACCAGAAAAAGCTTATGGTCTTAAAGGGAAAGGATCTTTGAAGAGAAAGTGCGGTGCTCAGCAAAAAATGAATTTTAGGATTATGTCTGGATGGTGCTTTCTTTTCTGACTTTCTTTTTCTTTTTGGTTGGTTTATTTTGTTTTAAAAGGCAGGTATTTCCTTTAGGCATTGGGCAAAAGCGGCATCTCTGGTATTTCTTTGGAGCAAGTGCAATGGGGTTGGTTTGGCAGTGAGGTCTGTGAGCTTGTAGTCTACCAACCGTGTCCCACTGTTAGCAGGTGAGACTAGGAGATGTCTAAAATTCTCTTTGGTTCAGATCATTTAGGATGTCAGCTAGTGGGGGTGGCAACTGTATAGTAGATAAGCTATGAGTCTGCAGGAGCACGAGAAGAATAGGAGTTCTTGTCCTACTTGATAAGGGTGAAACCCTCAACAATGGAATTCCTCTCTGAATTAATATTTTCCTCTCTGCGAAATGAGAACATTATTACATTTCTGGTAGTCACTGTGTGGTGCACATTTTTTAAAATGTTTGATTGCTGACCAAGAGGTCGCAGGCTCAAGTCCACGCAGAAGAAAGACCTGGTGATCCATGGTGAAGAATCAGTCATTGAGAACCTATGGAGTATGGCCAATTCTATAGAAGAACTCTGATCAAAAGGGGGAAAGCCTGAGAAAATCGTGAACCGCTCATGGATACCAGACTTTTTGGAGCCATGGAGATTGGATGAATCTCGGAAACTATTGCCCTGAGATCATCTTTAAAACCTTAAACCAAAGATAACCCCTGAAGTCTTTTTAAAAGCTAACAGTTTTACTTGACCAGTGGGGAAAAAATCTGCCTTGAACATTGGGCTAGGCCTGGTGCATTAGAGAAATAATTCCAATGACATTCACACATGTATGAGAAAGAGCTTTCTATTAAGAACACATCCCAGACCAGTCCAACTCAAGCCTGTAAGTCAGATACTAGTCCATAAACTCCTCTTCAGACTCACGCAGTCCTGTGGAGTGAAACAGCATGCTGGAAGACCACAGGTCAGGGGTGGAGGGGATGGCGCAAGAGTTGTGTGGATCCCAGGTGGTGGAAACAGGGCTGGGTGCTGGAGTCTCGGGGTGGCCAGCAGGAACCCAAAAGCAGGGAGGTGAAGGCAGAGAGAAGGGAAGGTCCCCCAGTTTTCCTTATGATGAGACTAAAAGCACAAGAAGATACTATCAGGCTGTGTCCTGGTTAGCAGTTCGTATATCCACCCCTACACTTTTATACATCTACAGGTTGACATAAATTTATCTAATTATGTACAGCATTATATTATTTTAAGGCTTATCTTACTGGGATCAAATTGAGAGCAACAATTTTAAAGATTAGGTAGGAAATGCAAGGGGCTGTGAGTTTATGTTACTAGGAGAACAACCCAGAAAAAAGAGAGAGCGAACGGTTGGACAATGTAAAGAATGCAATCAGTGTCACAGATTTGTGACCATAGAAGCTGTTGAACCACGTGGCTTGCTATGTATCCTCTCAACAGCAGGGACGGCAGAATAGATCAAATGAAAAACAAATAAAAAACACTCAACCAATCCCAAAGAGCATTTGGGGTCATCATGAGTTGGAATCGACTCAATGATAATTGGTTACTGGCTATCCCATAACCATACTCCCTAGGGCTGTTATGAAGAAAGGCAGGGGTGTTTGTAACCTTTCAAATTTCCAAGAAATTTGAACCTCACAGGTGACTTTGTCCAGTCAGATACTTCACCAATTCAAGACAATGCAAATGTATTGAGACACCTACAAATAAAGTCAATGTGAACAGGTAGGTATCTGTTTCCTAAGTAGAAATCAAATTTTCTGATCTGAATCGTGAGGGTGATAGTGACTTTACCATAAGATGCTGGTGGAGAAGAAATAGCAGAGTTCCATCTACTTCTCTGACCTGTTGGTCGTCAGTGCACCCAGCCACCTATCCTTCCACTTATGAATTGAACAAACTTGTTTGGAGCACTTTTTTCCCAGTCGCTTTGATGTCGCATGCTGCTAATATAAAAAGGACTAAGACACCACGTTAGCCCATGAAAGTCCCATATTGGTCCAGAGACACACAAATAACCAAAAAATAAAATAAAACCATCTAGGGATTTGGAAAACATTACCTGCATTCAAGGTATTTGGAGTCCAGAAGAAAGCAGAGTTTTAGCCTAGCTGAGAGCTCAGTGAAAATTTTCCGGATTTAAAAAAAGAAAAGAAAAGAAAAATTTTTTGATAATCTGACTCCTGAGCTAAGACTTGAAAGACTAACTGGGCTGAGGATAACAGGAGAATGGAGCATCTTCTAAACAAGGAAAGGGACAGCATGGAATGCTCTTACCCCGTAAATTCACACGATGTGCCTCCTTAATTTTATCCTGCTCCAAATGCCATCTTCTCACAGACATTTTCTCTCACTGACCCAGGCACTCTCTATCCCTTTCACCAACTTTCATGTACTTTATTGTCTCATATTTTGACCTAATATAATGGGCCATTAAGATGCATAAGCAAATGTGGTGAAGTAAGCTGATGGTGTCTGGCTATCTAAAAACATAGCATCTGGGATCTTAAAGACTTGAAAAGAAACAAGCAGCCATCTAGCTCAGAAGCAACAAAGCCCACGTGGAAGAAGCACACCAGCCTATGTGACCACGAGGTGTCGAAGGGATCAGGTACCAGCCATCAAAGAAATAAAAATTATATCATTATTAATGAGAGGAGTACAGATTATAGGTGAAGCAACATCCCCTTACAGAAGGGCTGAAGGGAGGAGACAAGCCAGTCAAGGCACAGGGTAACAACAATGAAATATGCAACTTTCCTCTAGTTCTTAAATGCTCCCCCCACCACCACTATCATGATCCCAATTCTACCTTACAAATCTGGCTAGACCAGGGGATAGGTGTTGGAAACATGGAGAAGGCAGGACTGATGATCCCTTCAGGACCAGTGGTGAGAGTGGTGATACTGGAAGGTGGAGCAGAAAGGGGGAACCAATTGTAGGGATCTACATATAACCTCCTCCCTGGAGTACAGACAACAGGGAAGTGGATGAAGGGAGACATTGGACAGTGCGATATGACAAAATAATGATAATTTGTAAGTTACTAAGTGTTCATGCAGGAAGGGAAGTGGGGAGGGATGGGAAATATGAGAAGCTGATACCACGGCCCTAAGTGGAAGGAGGATGTTTCAAGAATGATGATGGCAACAAATGTACCAATGTGGTCTGCATATAATAGATGTATGTATTGATCGTGAGAAGAGTTGTTTGTGCCCCCAATAAAATGATTTAAAATATATATGCAACTTTTCGATGGAAAAATGAATGGCCAGTGGCACAGAGGCAGAAGCTCTCACAGTGTCCTTCAGGAGCTTCGGATTTTCTGGTATGAATCTTAAAGAGCATAATGAGTGGGAAGGCTGGATTCTGTAGGGCTATGTCAACTCAGCACACTCAATCAATGACAGCTGCTAGAGTCTTAATTTTTTCCTGGTTGTTTGCCAGAAGCTTGGCTATCTCTGGGGGTACATCCTTACTCCTGAAAGACACAGTGTACAGCATAACAGGGTTCACTTTTCATAACCCTGAGCTGTCACCATCCTATGGTCTGGGGACCATGTATGCACTACCTTACTCAGCAGGTCTCAAGAGGCCCACCTCTTGGAGTAGGCAAAAGCTAGTCATTTTTCCTTTATACCCCAACAATAGACTACCTTTTGCCTTCTGATAAGCAGTCATCATTCATGGCCTGGGATCAGGGAAGGGTTGATGAGAGTTCCGGGAAGTTGTATTTAAGGTCATAAACACCGAGACACAATTTCTGATTAATCCATTCCTGTGATAAAGCATGAGCAAGGTAGCAGAAAATAAACAGCCAGGATTAATGTGGAACTATCCATGAGATATCGGGATAGGAAGCTGCACGGGAGCCAAAGGGGCTACTTGGAGAATGAGCTGGAAGTCAGGGAGATAACAGTGGAGATAATCTAAAAGGGGCTCCAGTGTTGACTGCCTGGCAAGAATCCAGCCTCTGCCACCAATGAGCAGAGGGACCAAAAGCAAGTCATACTCCTCACTGGGAATCCCAGCTGCTCTCACTCAGACCAAAGAAATCACGGCCCTTGAGTCGATACCAACTCAAAGTCACCTTCATGGTGACAGAACACAATTGCTCCTGAGGGTTTCTCAGACTGGAAGTCTTTATGTGTGCAGAAAGCCTCAGCTGTCTCCCGTGAGGCAGCTGGAGGTTTCAAACTCTTAACCTTTCAGTTAGCAGCCTAACATGTAACTTAACATGTCACATCAGGGCTCTACCTCCCCACTCAAAAGGGAGGATAATGTGACCTCTACAGAAGTAAAGAGAGAGGCTTTCACCTTGAGCTTGCTCACCAGAAATAAATGGCAGCAAATGACAATAACAGCTCACACAGATTGAATGCTTACAATAGGGAGGGATTAATTCTAAATTATTTGGCCCCGTGGGGGAGGCATTATCATAGCCTCAACTTTGCCTTTGAGGAAATAGAGATTCAGAAAGTTTAAGCAAATGCCTTTGGTGGAGTAAGCAGTGGAGCTGAAATTCAAATTGTGTCTCTGCTTTGAACTGTTATGTCATACAACTGCAAGTTCAGTTAAGATTGATGCTAATATTTTTAAACTATAAGGTACGTGTTTGGGACATTTCAAATCAAGAAAAATGCAAGAAAGATAGTCACAAAAGTTGCTAACAACTATGAAATCACAGGCAATGTAATACTTGTGTTGTCTCAGTTTGCTTTCTCCTTTGGCCAGGAAAAGACTTAACGTCATATGTATTTAGATATAAGAAAACTAAAAAAACCCCAGAAAAATCACACAGCCAAGATTCAAAGCCAAGTCTGTCCTCCAGGAAATTTGCCAGAGGTCACGTCTTAGGGGCAATGGGACATCTCAGAGACCTGTCCCTGAGGGCGGAGGAGAACATTGGGAGGTTTTTCCGGATTGTGTCAGAAATGACAGGTAAGGAAGACCATGGAAGAGTTCACAAGGCACTGAGTCTAAAATGAGTAACCCCCATGGATTCAGACTTCCAATGGAAGTTGAGAGGGTCAGAGGAAAACTACTGTTGGGGTTTGATGGTCCATGAAATGCAGAGGAAACTTCTCAGAGTAAGGAAAAGGGACGGGAAAGCCTATATTTAAAACTGGCTTCAAGGTAAGGAAGGAAACTATTGACCTAATTTTAGAAACTCTCAGACTCTTTGGCTCCTAAGAAGGT
This sequence comes from Nesogale talazaci, assembly GCA_004026705.1. Classification (NCBI taxonomy): domain Eukaryota; kingdom Metazoa; phylum Chordata; class Mammalia; order Afrosoricida; family Tenrecidae; genus Nesogale; species Nesogale talazaci. The sequence continues at coordinate 51 of PVJH01041964.1, read as the reverse complement.
ACCAGACATGGGAACCTGGGTGAGGTCTATTTTTTATAATAATCAACCTCC
>PVJH01041963.1:0-14652 GCA_004026705.1 Nesogale talazaci | reverse complement strand
CTAAGGCTTCTGCAAACCAGATTCTCACCATTTATGCTTTGATACCATTTCCTCCTTTGACTTCAGATTATATGATTCACAGTTCTTGAGTCTTGTTGGTGTGCGTCTTTCATGTGGACTTCTATATTGACATCGTATTGAGATGGCTATTTGTTTGGAAACAAGCCTTCACAACCCCATGTGCTTTTTTATGTGATACAAAACCAATTTGCACCATCCAATTTCTTCACTACATTTTGCTATGGCACCCATATCTCCAGTGTTCCTTTCCTGAGGGTAAGTGTTGAGTACGACATGTGTCCATTATGTAAGAACTGATTGTTTTTAAATTGGAGCTAGAATTTAATGCAAGCCCCAACCCCATTCTTGGATATATGTTTGTTTGTTTTTAATCTGTCTTTGGATCCCTTTCAAAACCTCCTTGTTAATTTTTGGTAGAGTCTTATCCATCATCTCTCTAGATCATAATGATCTTCCATTAATATTGTCTTTGTTCATCCTCTGGTAATAATTTTTGAAGCCCTGTTGGGAGAGGGGCATTGAACCATTGCAGGCTAACATCATATTGCAGTAACTGAATTATTCACTTGTACAGAATCAATCATTCCATGTTTGGACACTGTTTGCACCATGAGAGTTGACTGTCAGGGAAATTCTACAATAATGTTCACTATGAATGTCAGTCACAGGTTTGTCAGGTTCATCTATGTCTTAGAATAGCATATTGATATAGCAACACCTTCTTTTTCTGCTTATCAACAGTTCATCAATCTTGGTACAGCTGTCTTCCACTTCCTCAGATGTCATGGATTTCATTCTTAAGCCCTCAGGTTACAAATGTGTCCATGGTATTGCCTGCATTTCATATATATATATATATATATACTGAAGATGACATCTGACCTCTTCTACCATCTCAAAAAAAGAAGGAAGGAAACTATCATCTTCAGCATAAACTGCCTAAACCCATTCCTGGGAAGCTAGCTATACATGGCCATATTCTCCAACCTCCTTGCCAATTCTGACACCAACCATCCCTCCCAAGACCCTCTCTGTTTCTCTGTTGGGTTACAATATTCATTTGCGATGGCCACAGAAACTTCAGAGACCATACTCATGATTATGAGCTTTATTAGGGAAGTTTACAATCAGGGATCATAAATTTTGGGCATATAGTTCTTTGATCAAGAGAGCCTCTTCTCAACTCTACTGGCAGGATGTCCCTTTCAGGCACCTGACCACCTAGCCTCTGCCTTCTCTGGTAATGTTACTGATCTCTATCTATCTATCTATCTATCTATCTATCTATCTATCTATCTATCTATCTATCTATTATCTATCTATCTATCTATCTATTATCTATCTATCTATCTATCTATCTATCTATCTTGCTCTTATCATTTCACTTAATAAAGAATATAAGCAAAGAAAAATAACAAATGTGAGGTCACTAATTAATGGTGAACCCAGGAAGAAGACCCAACTTTTTGTCTGGACCTGATCGACGGCTAATACTTGATGCATTGGGATTTCAACACAATTCTCAAGGTGGTGTCATCAGGAAGTGACGAGTAGTTGAAGCAATTATTTGTTTCCAAAAAGCATAGATATTTTTCATTTTTTAAGAAATCCTTTTATTGGAGGCTCATAATCATTATAATCCATACATAAGTCCAGTGGGTATCAAGCACATTTGTACATCTGTTACCCTTCTCATTCCCTAACATTTGCTTTCTATTTAAGCCCTTGTCATTGGCTCCTCATTCTTTCCCCCCTCATCCCCCACTCTTTTAATGCTGTCAATCAATACCTCCCAAGCATGATAGTCCTTCATAAGTCTCAGCCCAAAAGTCCTCAGCTCTATCTGCATGGATCAGCATACCTGGCTCCTCAATTAAGACTCCCCACTCTGCAAACAAGCCTTATAACCAAAGGCACCCAGTCTTGCTCACTGCATAAGCTGGGAAGCTCACTGCTCTGTTTTGTGCTCTGTGTCAATGTTCCGCAGTTCCCACACCTCTGCTACTTCTCTGACGTCACAATGTTCTATCACTGGATCAGGTCGTTCAATGTGCATGGATTATAAGGTCAAAAGGATATGCACCACTGCTAGTGCTTCTCTCTGAATGATCATGAGATTCGGTGGTAGTGACACAATTTTATGTCAACTTGATAAAAGAATGGAGGGGTTCAGCCTAGTCTGTTCATCAGGTCACAGTCAGATCGATCCCTCCTTGAAGGGTGTGGTCTACTGGAAACACCCAGAGGATTCTGGGAACTTCTTCTTCCTTCCTGGAGGCAGGACACTCTCTCTGCTTCATCCTTCTGCTCATAAGTCACATGGGGCCACACTGACAGCAAGCAAAGCTCTGGAGATGCTTCCACCACCATCTTTGCACCTGCTGGCCTGTGATTGTCCTGAATTTGACATCACTACATGTGTTCCATGAGTCTGAAGAGGAATTTATAGACTATTATTAGACATACGGGCAAATATCAGACTTATGGACTTCGGGTCACGGTAGTAGGGGTTGAGGATGCTTCAAGGAACCAGAGGAATATAGTGTGATTTATTGAATATAGTGTGACTCATCCCTTCCCTGTGGCCCCGCTGTGGGGAGATTATTCCATTGCCATGTACTTACCTATATAGGATAGGCCCTAGGAGAGAGCAGTGGGACCAATGGTCCCGGAGAGACCTGGAAAGTGAGAGTGGTGGGGAAGGGGGTGGTGAGCAGGCTGCGCCATGGACAGGGGAACAACTGGGGTGTTGGGATCAATAACAAGAAGGAGACAGGGATCTGAGGGGGGTGGTGTTGGAACAATAGTAAACTAGCTAAGAGGAGGTCCCAGAAGGCAGAAATAAAGGGAAAATGACAGTGGGGCAGGAGGAAGGTGAAAGCAAATAGAGGAAGAACCTAGGAAGCAAGGCAGTGGACAGAGGTATAAACAAAACAGTGTACATATGTAAATACATTAACCCACAAAAATAGAGGCATGGGTCCATGTATATATATATATATATATATATATATTTATATGGCAATACATTGAGGTATGGGATGGACTTTGGGCCTCCGTTCATATTCTACCACAATACAAGAACACTTTGTTCTAGCAAGTTGGCAGTCTGAGATGTTCATTCTCCTGACAAGATCGCCGAAGACAAAACAGATGCATAAGCAAATGTGGAGGAAAAGGTGGATGGTGCCTGGCTATTAAAAGATGTAGCATCTGGGGTCTTACAAGCTTGAACTCACATAAGCCACCATTCAGTAGTGAAGCAACAAATCCACATGGAAGAAACATGCCTCAGGTGCAGTAGTGAAGACCAGGTAGTGGGCATCAGCAGACACATGACAAACAAAAATATACTGTTGCAAACAAGGGGAGCTAAAGCAGAGATCCAAAGCCCATCTGTAGGCAGTGGAACAATCGCCCTTTGTCCCTATCTTAAGAAGCATTTTGCACCTCTTGCATGTCTGGTACTCTCTTTGAAGTATTCCCCTTGAATATTCAAGATAAGTACATGACCCACTTGTTTGATGTGTATGTATAACAAGAGCTCTGCATGCCACAAGGACCAAATAAAGCCATTGGTAAATAAATACAGGGCTCTTCTACTTTCTCCTCTCCTGAGAATGCACTTGAGCCAGCTCTCTCCCTTTTCTTTGCCTTCTTTAATTATGCAAGTCAGCATGTCTCCCTGCAGGAATGTTTGACTGTGGGGCTGGACTCCCAGTCTTCCTGAGAACAGTGGAGGCAAATCCTCTAATTAGGATCATTAACAGTCTGCGGATTTTAATACAGCTTTCAGGAAAGATGAACTCTGTTCTTCCTCGTGACTTTTCTTGTGCACTGGAAAGACATCTGAGCGTCTATTGAATAAGGATGCTCTTACATAGGAGAACCTATCTAGGAATGATCATAAGAAGACAGTAGAAGAGAACATGACCATTTCTGTAAGCTATCCACCGACATAATACACACAGTACTGCCTTATTTCCCCCTCCCCAACTCCAGCCCTCAGCCTTCATGGTTACTTGAGCTAATCTACCCTCTTTAATTATTAAGTTCCTTTGAAATGGATGCTTGGTCTCACATCAAAAAGAATCCTTCCTTATAGGAAAGGTCTTTCTCACAAAAGGTAATTCAATTCAAGGCTCTACCCTTTACATTTAGTAAAATGACATTATAAAGTTAATTTATTGACACAATAGTTTTTGAATGAAATATACTTGAACTCCTAAAATATACCTTTGATGATCATTTTAAAGGCATGATCCTTTAGATTGTTGGAATTTTTTTTCAGTATTTAAGGTATTTCAATAATATACTATTATTAATTCTTACATTGTCCTTTTGAGGTAGCCAGGGACAGAAATGCTTATCTACTATTAAAATCATCCTGTTCCCTCTTGTACTTCATGAGGGAAGGCTATAACAAAAGAGGAGACCACCTTATAAGCACCTACAGAACAGTAAAGGCAGGATATCACTGTGTAAATCAGAGTAAATATTGGAATATAAATTCGTCACCTTTTGAGAGACCATTTAGTCAATAAGAACTTTTAATTAGAGGAATATAAAACTGATACATAGTGGAATAAAAAGGGGGAACCAATTTCAGGGATCTACATAGTAACTCCTCTCTGGGGCACAGAAAACAGGGAAGTGAGTGAAGGGACACATTGGACAGTGTATGGTAAGAAAAAGTAATGACACTTTGTAAATTATTAAGGGTTCATGGAGGAGGGAGAAGAGGAATATGGGGAGCTGATACTGGGGCCTAAGTGGAGGGAGGATGTTTTGAGAGTCATGATGGCAACAAATGTGCAAATGTGGCCTGCATATTGATGCATGTATGCATCGTGAGGGGAATTGTATGAGTCCCCAGTAAAATGATTCATAAAAAATGGGAGAGGGGGAAAGAGGAGCCGATTCCAAGGGCTTAAGAGGAAAATATTTGGAAATGTATATGGCAACATGTGTACAAATATGTTTGATACAAATGCTGAATGTTATAAGAGCTGTAAGAGCCCCCAATAAAATTATTGGAAAAAAACTTATACATTATATGATTGCATGCATCTACATACAAGGTCTAATATGTGCCTGACCTAAACCATATTTTAAATAGCCTCTTGTGGACCTTGAATAATAAATGAAGGCCACTAAAGAATTAATCAGGGCTGGCCCAAGTCAAGCTATATTGACTCCCTCCCCAGTAGAATGTAATACAGAGGACAGCACTGAAGATAAATCCCAGGGGAGCTATACAGGTTTACAGGTGCAAACTAAGGAGGAAAAAGAGTGAAAGTGGACCTCATTATCTCCCACTAAGCCTCAGGGACAACATTCCTTCTCAGAGAAGGCAGTTCACAGAGGACTGTAGGACTAGTCCTCCCAAGAGACACGACATCCCCTCACTGACATATAACACTATATGGATGTGGAAAGTGTGCCGGATCTTTCCCACACACAGTGGGGCAAAACTCTAAGGGAGTGGAACAGGGCAGTAAGGGGGAGCAAGGTAACAAAATCCCTGGTGAATCCTAAAAAATAGACTTCTGGCTCAGGAGAAAGGGTTTGGCAACTCATCAGACCTGATTAGAAAACTTTCATAAAGGTCAGCAGACAAACCTGGGAGTATTTATAGGTGTTATTTTTTGTTGGTGATGGTGGTGGTAGTGTGTTGTTTAGTTTTTCTTTCATTTGTTCTGTGTCTATCTATATAAGATAGGCAGGACAAGCAATCTTGAAAAAAAAATGAGGCTGACTGTTCCCAGAGGGACTCTGCAGATGAGTGGGTGAGGAGGATGAGAAGAAGCAGGGAGCCAAGAAACTCAGGGATAAGAGAACAGCAAGAGATCTAAAATTGATGGCATGGAGGGTGTATAATACCTGGTGGGGCCTGATCAAGTGCATGTTTCCAAAGAGAATTACTGATAGCAGAATGGAGAGTAAGCTTGATAGTTAGACAGGAGGAAGGTGAAAGTAAATAGAAGAAAAAACTAGGAGACAAACGCCATTTATAGAGGTATAGCTATAGGCATGTGTATGGATACACGTTAATTTTTAATGATAGGAATTGAGGTCAAAGTACACATATTTATATGTTCAGTATTGACATAGCAGATGGACTCTAAGCTTCTATTCAAGGCCTCCCTAAACACAAGAATATTTTCTTCTAATCACCTGACACTCTTTGATACATACTTACCTTCACTGAAGACAAAAAGGGTGCATAGGCAAATGTGGCAAAGAAAGTGGATGCTGCCTGGCTATCAAAAGGTATAACATCTGGGGTTAGAAAGGCTTGAATTTCCAGCTATCTAACAGGAAGCCAACTATGTCCACATGGAAGAAGCATATCAGGCTGTGTGGACATGAGGTGTTGAGATCAGGTATCAGGTATCAAAAGATCCATAGCAAACAATTATATCAAAGGGGGTGTTTGGAGTGGAGACCCAAAGTTCATCTGTAGACAACTGGACAAGCCCCCACAAAAGAGTTACAAGAAAGAGACAGTTGAGCCAGGGTGAATTATCTAGCACCAACAAACCACACATCATTCCTCTAGTTTCAGAATACTTCCTCCCTCTGGCCAACACCATGACCCAGTTCTACCTTACAAACCTGGCTAGACTAGAGTACAGGTATTGGTACAAATAAAAGCTCTGGACACATGAAATTAAGGACAGAGAAACCCCTCAGAATAGTTCTGGGAGTAGTGATATCATGAGAGTTGAGGGATGGGGGGTTGGAGGGATGAGGGAGAAAAGGGAAACCCATCACAAGGTTAAATATATAATCCTCCAACCCTGACTGAGGGTATGAATAACAGAAATGTGGGTGAAGGGAAACAACAGAGAGTTTAAGACTGGAAATAACAGTAATATTATATAATTGATCAAGGCTTCATGAGGGTGAGAGACTGGGGAGGGAGGGACACAAAGAGGAGCTGATACCAAGGGCTCAAGTAGAAAGAAAATGTTTGGGAAATACTCATAGCAACGTGTGCACAAGTGTGCTTAATACAATTGAATGATGGATTGTTATAAGATTTGTAAGAGCTCCCCAATAAAATAATTTCAAAAGAGCGAATGAGAGAGAATACACATTTAAAAATAATTTTTTTGAATTATGATGTTAGCAGAGTGTTGTAAGCACTATGCACTGCCAGAGAAAAATAAGCAGCTCCGGCTTAGAAGAAATATAGCCAGAATGCTCCTTAGAAGCATGGCTAGTGAGACTTTAGCACACGTACTTTGGGCAGGTTACTAAAAGCGACCAGACCCTGGAGAAGAATCACATGTTTTGAAAAGTAGAAGGGCAATGGAAAGGATAAAGACCCTCAATGAGGCCCATTGGCTGCTATCTTGGGCTCCCACCTAACCATTGTGAGCATGGGGCAGAGTGGACAGTGTTTTGTTCTGTTGAATGTGGAGTCATTTAGGGTCCAAATGGACTCGCTGCTACCTAACAACAGAAACAAATGTAAGATGAGCTGACTTATAGTCCACTTGATGGCAGCAAGCAGCAACAATGTAGACATTTAATCAATATATTTTAATGTAGATTTTTTGTCCTTCTTTATATGTGTATTTTATACAAGCTAAAAAGACCCAAAGAAGTCACTTTGTTTTTACTTTTTATTGTGTGACTTCACTTTAAGGATAAAGTGTGCCTCACTCACACTGTAGCCTTTTCAATCTTTTCATAGGCATATAAAATCTAGTCAATGAATAAAGAAGACTGAAGAATAATTGATACTTTTGGATTACAGTTGGTGAAGAATGTTAGATATCTGTGGACCACGAGGAGAACAAACAAGTCTGTCTTGGAAGGACAACTAGAATGCTTCTTAGAAGCAAGTATGACTTCACGTGACTTTGAGTGTACCAGGACAAGTCCTTCCAGGAAGACACAATGCTTGGTAAAGGAGAGATTACGTGAAAGAGCAGAAGACCCTCCATAATGGACTCAAACCTAGGAAGAACTTGCAGAAAGACTATACAATGTTTCATTCTATTGTACATAGGGCTCTGAACACAACCAAGTTAATGAAACCTACCCACACACACACAAAAAATCTATAAATAAATCAATAGCCATTGTATGCATGTTATTCATAAATATGATAATATATTTATTATATGGTCCTTGCGTAATGTAAATTTTTGTGGAAATATAAATTTGAAATGTGCTACATTTTCATATTTTCTCCAGTTTTATATCAAGTATTGGTGTTTGATATTGTGGAGGGTTTGTGTCGGGGGGGTTTCTCTTCTACACAATAGTGGCTATTGTGATTCCACAGTGAAGCAGGGCTAGGGCAGAAGATATTGCATGCTATCAAATATTTTCCTCATTAAAATCAGGTTGCATGTTTTTAATTTCATAATAAATTTTTTTCAAGCATATTAGACAGTCATCACAAGGAGTTTTTCTTCAAAAGAAGAAATGATGCCAGACAGAACTAAGCTTGTCTTTTTGAGTGTCAACAGTCTGGGCAACTTTGTGGTTTCGGAATAGGGCATGCCCTCTTCAGTCCACATGACTGTTGTATTTTTAGATTGAGGATCACCATGTAGTGTTTGGTAATGTTATTTTTCATTCAACCACATTATTAATGTTTGCTACACATTTGGCCCCTTGTGGGCTTTGGTGATTGAAATACATGCAGAATCAGGATATTGGTAGGAAAGAAACCCTGAGAAGCATCCAATCTAAGGGTGAGGGACATTTCGAAGACCAAGAAACATGCCTGGGAAGTATAAATCCATGAAGAGAAGGGATGAACCAGAAAGACCGCCGCTCTTTTGCTTGAAAAGGATTTTCTTCAAGAGAGAGAATTTGTTATAAAGAAATGTTGAGAAGGGATTGAATTGAAGATAGAAGAGCCTGAGACTGCTAGATGTGGTAAATGGCATATACACCAGTTTGGCAAGCAATTGGCCAAGGTTGGATGGAAGCAGGTTCAAGTTCTCTTCCATCACTTGGAACCTAGATGGAATGCTCATAACACTCTCAAGGTTGTCCTTTCGAGTCCAAGACTTTCTGCACATGCAAGAGCTTCTCTCCAGGGAGCAAATGCACATATATGCATGCACATGCACACCTGGCCGTGTTTTGAAACCTAATTCAGAACATCCTTCCCAGTTGCCCTTTCCCTCTCCTCAATTTGGGTCACTGTTCTTTGAATTGACTGATGGAACCTTCCAGTTATCCACATGTTCTTTCTGCTGACTCATCTGTTCTGCCTATGACTATGAGCTCTAGGAGAAAACATACTTGACAGCTGGATTGTCACAAACAGTGCTTGGTAAGTATTGGTAGGCTAATGAAAATTCTGAGATTTCTTCCTTGGAAGCAGAAGACACACCCTCTCTCTCTCTCTCCTGACTTCCTGTGAGACACCCCTGGGGAGAAGTCACATGGCCCTACCCTGATGCAGCCCTGAGTGCTGGGGAAGTCACATGGAGACTCCTGCCAGTGCTGAGATGCTTACAATGCTACTGGATTCAACAGACTTCCCACCTACTGGCCTGTGGTCATCCTGCATTCAGCACCACTGCATGTGTTTCATGAGTCTGAAGAGGACTTCATAGGTTGGTATCAGACATAGGGACTAATATTGAACTTATGGTTTATGCTGGACTGGGTTGGGATGCTATCTTAATGTACATTTGCCCTTTATATAAAACCCTCTTTTGTACACATTTGTGTGTCCATGAATTTGTTTCTCCAATGTGGGAAGGGAAAAGTATTCAAAGTTTATTTGGTTTATAAAATTTAAGAAGAGGAGCCGATGCTGGCTTGAACAGAATACCACTACCCCTCAACCCCTAATCCCGACCCCCAAGCAGCAACCCTGCTTCAAGTGAAGTCTTTAGTTAGCTCAAGGATCACACAAGACATAAGCTATACATGACATTAAATTCTTATGGGTTCATGCCCAAACCAACTCGCTCTGCAGAGAGGTAACATTTCTGTCGTTTTCGATGATACTTTTAGAATCTCTTCAGGCTATGGTGGCAACAGATTTAGTAGACATGAGGGAACTTGAAGCACATCACATGAATTGAACTGTAAAATGTCCTGGCCAATTAACAGCAAATGTTCCTGGCAATTAACAAATAGCCTGGGAACAAAGACTATCTGTGTTATTATGCTCAGTCCCGGAATGTTTATTGTCTCTTCATGTCTTTGGTTTTATTGTTGCAACATTTGAAAGACGGATATTCCATTCTTTCACTAGTTTGAAAGCTCCCTTGAGGACCCAAAACCATTTACTACATCTTTTTATTCACACAACACCTAGCACATTGTTTGACTCAGAGTACAAGTGCCATAAATATTTTTGAAACGAAGCTCGCTACCCCACATCTGAAGCTGAGATGAGGCTTCCCGCCACCAAGTGTAGCCACCAAGTGTATGCAGCATTGTAGAGACATTCAAGTGAAATTTTATGGGTAAGATTAATCTCTCTCTCTCTCTCTCAGTTGTCTTTATCAAGATAATGACAGCTAACCTCTAGCTGAAACTGTGGTTCTATTGTGAAGGACACTTGGAAGACCACTAGTTCAACCAAGGCCATAAATTACTATCTATATATCAATTGCAAGGGAAATCTCCAAAGTCGTCTTAATATAGAGTTTAGCAAACACTAAGAGAGGACTTTGTGCTTAGCAGGGTTAGCTCCAAAAGAGAAATACACTTGACAAGATGGATGAACACAGTGACTGCAGCAATGGGCTCAAGCATAGTAACAATTGGTTGGATGGTGCAAGACCAGGCGGCAGTTTTGTCCTGTTACAGGAGTCACAATGATCTCAGTGGGACTGAACAATGATGACATATGATCACTGCATGTGTTACTTCTCAAGATGACTCTCTGTTCTTTCAGTTTCTAGGACATTGTCCTCATTTGATACCCTGAGGTGCTTCTGAACATGCTTTTTGTTTGTCGCATTGTTGGTTCCTCTTCTTCTGCCCACTGTGTAGGGTCAGTTCCCTACAGGCTTCTGTCTTTCATCCATTGCCCTGTCAGCTACATTGAGTGACGGGAAATGACTTGGTATGACTACTGTCTCCATGGTCTTTGTAACTGATTCGGTAGGACCAGGCAAACAGAAACTCTAATACAGTAGCTCCCCACTTTCTTAATGTGGTGACCCTTTCATACAGTTCCTCCTTTTGTGATGACCCCGCCCAACCCTAAAATTATTTTTGTTGCTACTTCATCACTGTCACTTTGCTACCCCTAAATCGGGATCCCTGAGAAAGGGTGGTTCAACTCCCAAAGTGATAGTGACCCACAGGTTGAGAACCAGTTTTAATACATGGGTTTTCTTATCTCAGGAATCATGAAGGAAAAGTTGTTGGCAGGTCCCAAATCTGAAGTTCAGAGCCCTGTCTGGAGAATCGTCCTCATTGATTCCAAATGAGCACTCGAGTCAATAGGCTACAGAAATTGGTAAATGGGTTCACGAGATAGGATGATGGTATAGTCTCCAAACCAGTGACCGGGTGAAAGCAAACCAGTCACAGGAGCTACAACAACAACGCAAACTTGGCCAGAGTTCCTAACACAGGTACAGAGAAGTAAAATATCTCCATGTAACAGGGGGTCTTTCTGGCTGAGCCAGGCAAAAGATCATACTGGGACCCAAGTCACCAGATAACCACTAGAGTCCTGGCCCAGCAATCGGTGAGAGAGTAACTAATGTCTGGTGTTCCACATTGGTGACACAGCACTAGTTTTCTGTACTTGCTCAACTAAAAAGGGGGTGGGTGTCCCCAAGATGGTATTTTGACCAGGGGCTTTGAAAGAAATCACGGATTTGCCTTCTAACATCAAAGTTTGGAAGGCAGACAGGTTAATAACCTCTGTGTTTCTTAGGTCCATCAGGTCTAGTCTCAGCCAGTTTCCTGCCCCCACAACCAGCTCCTGAGTCAGACTCTGCAACTGCAACATCGGGAAGCTTCATTCCCCTTATCAGTACATATGTCCTGGGCTCAAGTCTGTGTATGCCCCACTGCCTCACTACCAGACACGGCTTCCCTGGCCTAACTTTTGAACCTCAGAACCACCGAGGAGCTCACAATGCTCCTTTCCCTTTCTCTGCTGTTTCTTCCCTTCCCACATGTCCTTCCCCACCTCCATTAAAGCCGCTCTTTACTTTCCATCCCTAACTAAGTTCCATCTCCTCTCTGCAACTCCATCTCAACCTCTCCACGCCTAACTTAGTAGACATCTTTATGGTTCATGAGCCACCACCACCCACTAGTCTGTGAAGATTTTGCTCTAATTTTACTTATGAAGCTACCTCTGACCCTTTCCTTCTTTTCACGTAGAATATAACTGCCCATGCTCTGATTTTTGTCACCACTGTTCACACGAACATGCACATGTACTGATAACACTTTGTGATATTTAGTCAGTGTGTTTGGCTGAATTGTCTGGAGAAACAAAACCAGTGACACATCGATGGAGTCTCAATAATTTTTACATGAAGAAATTATTTTATATCCAGAAAGCAGCTCAGCCCAGTCGAAGTCTATCCAGGGGGCGCAATGTTAGCCAGAGACCTCTTCCAGCTTACATGAGTAGAGCTCAAGGCCAATGGTGCAGAGATGAAGCAGAAGCAAGTTGCTGCGAGTGAGTCTCATGAATCCCAGGTTCAGGGGGGGCAGGTCGTGGCCAGGTGCAGAGAGCTCACAGCTTGACTCTTGGGTCAGCGGTCCGCTGGGGCCATCCTCGGAATTGGAGATTGAGGAAAGGAGGACAGTCAGGAGCAAGGGAGAGCAAGGAGCACTTCCTCATGGTCTCTCTTACAGAAGGTACTACCCCTCAGAGGAGTCACACTGAGATCACCTCATTGATAGATAGGACTACATCTCTCCACTTCACCCAGCTTCAAGTTTACATAAATGGAACCGCCACGCTCATTTGACTTCTTTTCCTTCCCCACTAAATGAGGGTCTGTATACAGTGCTTACATCCGTTTTTAAATTATATTCTTTTAAAGTATACATGCAATGTCTCAGAGACCTGCTGGCACCGTGGTTATGCCTTGGGTTGTGAACAGCAAGATCAGAAGTTTGAAAACACCAAACCCTCCTTGGGAGAAAAACAGAGCCTCCTACTCCCATAAAGAGTTACGGTCTCAGAAACCTAGAGGAGAAGCTTACCCTATCCTATAGAGTCCCTGTGAGTTAGAATTAACTCAGTGGCAGCAAGGATACAACAGCTCCCGGAGGTTTTAAAATCACCCCAAAAGTCTAATTGAAAACAGACAGAAGGCAAAGAAAGTTACCTGTGTAGACACACTTAGGGACAGAAGACTTTGTACACTTACCATTACTTTCCAAGTGATGCCATCTAATTTGAAATGAGTCTGTACTTTCTTCTCTGTTCCTCCCCCCCATACCTTCACCATTCAAAAAATCGGAGAAAGCACCCATTGGCCAGAATCATGCACAAAAACTGTGTGGTAAGTCAGTTTCTTGTGCCAACCTGGCCAATAGGAACATGTGGCATTGATTATGTCGCAGTCTGATTATAGGGCAAAGAAATAAATAGCTTGGCAAGGTCTCTCTCTCTCTCTCTCTCTCTCTCTCTCTCTCTCTTGTTCTCTTGCTTGCTGGTGATCAGACCAGCATGAGACGGGTATAATGTGATACTTGGTCAGTTGACCTCCCTCTTGACACAACCTGAATTTGTTCCAGGCTCAAATAGTTCTTGCTTTCTCCACAAAGGACATTTTTTTCTCTGGGTTTTCTTTTTTAATATTGTTGGTTGTCTTTTCTTTCCTATTCTTTATTCTTGTCTTTATATGGTTATTATTATTTTCATGCTGTTATGTTTTGTTTTAGTTTTTATAGTTTATGCTGGGTTTCCCAGTCTGTAAAATACATAAAGAGTGGATGCATGGAGACAATAATTGATACAGTGGATTATCAGGGGGAGCGGTAGGAAGGATGAGGAAGATAAAGGGAACTAGGGGGTAAACAATGAATGCTGACAGAGAAGGGAACAGTAGAACTTAGTATGATGATGTATATCCAACTCTCTTAAAAAATGTCCTAACTATGGAAGTGTATGATACATGAATATTATATCAAGCAACTGTTTTTCAATGATCATGTTATTGGGGGCTCTTATAAATTTTATAACAATCCATACATCAACTCTATCAATCATATTTGTACATATGCTGCCATCGCTATTTTCTAAATATTTACTTTCTATTTATGTCCTTGGTATCAGGTTCTCTTTTATCTCTCCCTCCCCCTTCCCACCCCTTGATAAATTATAAATTATTGTTACTTCATATCTTACACTGACTGCTGCCTGCTGTCTCCCTTCCCCCCACTGTTTCTGTTGCTCATCTTTTTTTGGGGGTGGGGGTGGGCTGATTATCTCTTGATCAGAGGCCTGAAGTTCAAAGACTACCTCAGTGTATTGCCATGTACATAGACCAATACCTCTATTTTTATGAATTAATATACATATCTATGTTTATACCACTATCCATAGCTTTGCTTCCTCGATCTTCCCTGATTGATTTTACCGTCCTCCTGCCCCACCATCACTGTCCCACTTCTTCTGCCTCTTAGTACTTCTCAGCTATATTACTGTTG
>PVJH01041962.1:0-14608 GCA_004026705.1 Nesogale talazaci | reverse complement strand
CCCTACTAGGCATATACCCAGAAGAGGCAAGAAACAAGCCACAACCAGACATCTGTGCTCCAATGATCATCGCAGCACAATTCACAATTGCAAGGAGTTAGAAACAACTCAAATTCCCATCAACTGACAAATGGATTAAAAAGCTGTGGTACATACATACAATGGAGTACTAGGCATTGCTGAAAAGCAGAGATGAATGCATGATGCACATCACCACATGGAAAGAACTGGAGGAAACTATGCTAAGTGAAGTAAGTCATGTGCAAAAGAACATGTACCACATGAGTCTGTTGAGATAAGCTTTAAAAAAATGCAAAGGGGCCACTGAGCCCCAGTGACATAGTGATTGAGTGCGGGACTGCGGCCCATTGGCTTGGCGGTTCAAATCCAGCAGCAGCAAGGCTGGGCCTCCCATTCCCACAAGAAGGCAGTGATGCCCCCCCAAAAAAAAATGCAAAGGGGGCATAGGGGAAAAAAAAGCTACTGTATACAGAAATTCCTGGGGGGGGGGTGGCCCAGATAATATGGCAGGGGCAGGATGAAATCCAGGGCTACATATGGTAGCCAACTGAGGTGGGAGGGTCAGAGGTGGGGGGGTGAGATGGCGATGTGTAGTGGGGGAATGGGGCACTAGCCCACTCAAGGTGAGTTTATTGTTTATATCTCCACAGGGAAAGAGGGACCAAAATTAAAACAGATAATCCGGGATGTGAATGCAGCGTGACGGCATGGAGTGGGGAGCCAGTGGAAGGGTCTGAGGGCCCAACTCCTATCCCAACTACATGGACAGCCACCTCTCCTTGCAGGAGAGTTTGCTTTGGAGGACAGCACTGAAGCTGCAGCTTGAGGAGTGGGACAAGCCTGATCAGAGCCCCCGAGAATAAATGAAGAAGGGGGAAGAGAGAATGGAGTGCATCCTGGCCCACTGAGTCTTGAGGATGATATTCCCACTTAGAACAGCCAATGGGCAGAGAGGACCATATGGCCACGCCCACTAGGAAACACAGTGTTCCTTGCTGACCCAAGACCTTACAGGGACAGCAACAAGAAAGCAGGGTCAAGACTGTATCCTGTCTGACCCAACCACACCATGGCAAAATACTAATGTGTGCAACAGAACATGGAGTTCCTGAGGGAGTGCCAAGGATATACTTTGGGGCCAGGGTGTGGTACCCCATCAGACTCAACTGGGGGACACTCCTAGAGGTCAATGAACAGACCTGGGGCTATTTACAGTTTTTATTTTGTCATTATTTTAATTTTTTAAAACTTCTTTAAGCCTAAATTTCAAAATCTTGTCAATCTATGGACTCAAAATTAGCATCAGAGGATTTTTTTTTAAATGAGTGCTATCTTTGTCGCTGTATTCCTGCCACAATAATTCTGATTGTCTCCAAGGCTCATGGAACCTTGTGGTTGAGTAGAACGAGGCCAGATGAGAGAACTGAAGTAGAAAAAACATAGAAATATAAAAATTATCATTTCCACTACACTATTTCCCACAGAAAATAAATTGGAAATTAATTACCTATCCAATAAAAACACTGTGATTTTCTTAACTCATAAATTAGAAAATCCCTCCTTTACATTTGATGAAGATAATGTTAAAAAATATTAAATTACATAGAAGATAGCTTTTTACAAATGTTTTTACAAGTGTTGATTCCCCATCACAGTATTTTTTTATTATGACCTAGTTCGATGATGTTGTTCCTGTTGTTAGCAGCTGTTGAGTGGAACCCTGTGTGTGACGGGGCTCCTTCATGAGGAAAATTCCATTATTTAAATTTTTATTAATACATCATTCATTGGAGGTTATTATAGCTCTTATAACAATCCATAGTTTAATTGTATCAAACACATTCGCATATGTGTTGCCATCATCATTTTCAGAACATTTTCTTTCTGCTTGAACTCTTGTTATCAGCTCCTCTTTTTTCCCCCTCTTCCTCACCCTCCAACCTGTGGACCCCTGATAAAGGATACGTCTTTATGATTTTCATTTCTTACATCATTCACTGTCTCCTGTCACCCACATTTCTGCTGTTCATCCCCCTGGGCGTGGGAGTTATAACTCAAACATGGTAGTTGATCTCCCATTTCTCCACCTTCTCCCCCTACCTGCCCCCTACCCTCATGGTCTCGCTACTCCCATGGCTGTCCCTTAGGGGTTTATCCGTCCTGAAGTCCATGTGTTGAGAGCTCTCATCTATACCCATGAACATGCACTTATCTTGCTGAATTTGTGAGGTAGAACTTGGGTCATGATGGTGAGGAGGGGATACATTAAAAAACTAGAGAAATGTTGTGTGTTCCTTTGGTGCTATGCGGACTCATTCCTTCCGTGTGACCCATTATGTTTTAATTCCACTTTCCCACAATTTTGTGAAGTCTTGTCATAGAACAGAATAAAGCATTGCCTTTCCCTGACCCATCTTTATAATCCTTGGTATATTCTTGTGTTAGCCCAAGTAGATCACATATTTGGAGTTATTATGCTCAGACTCTAAAGTGACACCAGTGAAAGAAAAGCTACTTTACACTCAGCCAAATGATCCCTATCTTTTCATATTTACACTCTATATAGCCCCCATTTCTTGATTGTGAATGGAAGTGAATGGAAGTTAGAATTTCGTCTAATTCAATATGACAAAGGTAAGGAGATGTCCCTGCACGGTTAAGATATTAGAATTCTTTCTCCAATGCTAGTGTAGAAAAAGCAAGCAGTCAGATTAGAAGACACGTGTGGCTAGGAGGTAGGGCTGGCCTCCGGGCGTATTCTAGCTTACGTCCAGAACGAAGCCACCAGAGACAAACTCTGACAACACTCTGAGTACACTTGGAAGCATACTCTTTTCCAGTTGAGCCACTTGATGAGAACATGTACCTAGCAGGTATCTGGATTATTGCTGCTTAAAGTAAAAAAAAAAAATCAGCTAAACCTTACCTAAGACAGTTCCAGAGCAGTAGTGAGATCACAAATGTGTATTATTTCAAGTCACTGTTTGTGGCAATGTGCTAAATAGCATGGGGAACTAATGTACACAGAGAGTGAGGAAAGAAACTGTGGCCTCATTCTGATTCCAGCTTTTGATGGTATTGTCCCCTGGAGCAGGTGGGTGAATCAGTACTAAGAAGACTTAGGTTTAAGGTAAATCCTGATTAAGCGGTTTTATGGCCAATAATTCCCTCCCCTTCACTGTACCTCACTTTTCTCATCTGTGAATTGAAACCATCACAATGTGTAGACTTTAGAGGGGCTCTCAAAGAGTTTTTGTTCTACCGTTCAAAAAGAGGAAGATGCTCTTACAATATTCTTCATTTGAGGTGAAGCAAAAAGAGTACAAATGGAACACAATGGACTTCTGTGTTGAAATCTACATGAAGACCTAGCTCTGAGTGAAAAGTAGAGCATTTCCACATTGAGTACTCCACAGAGGTTAAGGAAATGAGATTGCAACATGATACATGTCCATTGAACCAAGTGAACACGAATGCCACTTCCACTTTCAAACTTGTTTTATGGACTTCAATTTAAAGGCATCATTTGTTAAAAAATTAAAAACTTACATCTTTTTTTAAAAAACAATCATTTTATTGGGGGCTCATACATCACTTATCACAATACATACATACATATACTGTGCCAAGCACTTTCTCATGCCTGCTGCTGTCATCATTTTCCAATTCTCTGCTTTTCCACTTGAGCCCTTGATTTCAGTCTTTCATCCCTTTCCCTCTTTTCCTGCTCCCCTCCACCACCAACCCTCAATACTTTATAAATTATTATTATTTTGTCATATCTTACACTGCCCAACGTATCCCCTAACCCACTCCCCTGATGACAGTCCTCCAGATAGGAGGTTATGTGTAGGTTCTTGTGATTGGCTCCCCCTCTCTATCCCACCTTCCCTCCACCGATCCGGTAACTAATTCCACTCTGACTGCTGGTCCTGAGACCTTCATCTGTCCTAGGCTCCCTGAATTTCCAGTTCCCTTCTGTACCAGTGTACCTCTTCCAGTCCAGCTGGATTTGTAAGGTAGAATTAGAATCATAATAGTTGGAGGGAGAAGCCTTCAAGAAATAGGTGAAAGTTGTATGTTTCATCGCTATTTCATTGCATCCTGACAGGCCCTTCTCCTCCCCGCCATGCTGGGGGTATTCAATTCCCCAAGAATAGGCCTTGGATCCCCATCCTGTTCTCCTCCTCATTCATAGTGATGAGGTTCTTATTCTTTGATGCTTGATATCTGCTCCATTCAACCCCTCATGATCACACAGGCTGGTGTGCTTCTTCCATGTGGGCTTTGCTGCTTCTGCGCTAGATGGCCGCTTGTTTACCTTCAAGTCTGTAAGACCCCAGGTGCTTTATCATTTGGTAGCTGGGCACCATCAGCTTCCTCCACTCTGTTTGCCTCTGCACCCATTTGTCTTCAGCGATCATATTGGGAGAGTGGGCAGATAATGATTTGATTCTTGTTCTTTGATGCCTGATACCTGATTCTTTCAACATCTTATGGTCACACAAGCTGGTGTGCTTCTTCTATGGTGTGCTTTGTTGCTTCTGAGCTAGATGGCCTCTTGTTTACCAAATATTGACATATTTTCTAGTGAAAAATAAAGAACTTACTATATGTTCAATGTTGACAAATTCAGCATGGAAATCCTCTTCATATTCTCCACCCTAAATAACAGACATCATTCATTGATGAGACCACCGTCTCATCTTCTGGTCTGATGAGCGGAGCCAATGTTCTTAGAAATAAGCCAGAGCAATGAACGCCTGTGAAACAGTTTTGTGGGTCTCCATTTTCTAATACTATATAAAGAAAGGCTTTGCATAGGGCAGGATTCTGGGAAGAACCGTGGCAAGTATTTTCTAAGATTTCAAAGTCAGTGGGGGATAGAGTTGAGAACATAAATTCTAAAACTATCATAAGCTGAATGCTGGAAAAAGAGAAGCAAGTGTTCTTTTCAGTGTGGGGGGGAGGAAAAAAGTGCTCATTAGAGTCTTAGAATGAATCTACTCTTGCAAGTCTAATCCATGAATAAACTAAGAAATAGAACTTTGCTGAAAAATTCCTCATGGATTTACAAGTTGCTATAAGTCCCCAAGGAGTGGGGTTTGGGCTATAAAGTTGCTTGAGGTACACAGGTCTGTACAGTGTAGTGAGAATTTGGGAACTGACATCTTTCCACAACAAAGACACCACTGATACCAAAACCAGACCTATCTGGCTTTCTATCCCCTATGTTAAATAGTACTTAGTGTGGGCTTAAGAGTAGCTTTCTATCCCCTAAGTTAAATAGTACTTAGTGTGGGTTGAAGAGTAGCTTAATGGTTGCTGGCTTAAGAAAGTGGGAATTCTGAGGACTGACGGGTGTATGAAAACTGGAAAGTCAGTCTGGGTTCTTTACAAACCTGGGACTAGAAATCATTTGGCTTCATTTTTTCCCTCAGTTTTAAGTTGATTGTTGTAAATGGTCTAATATTGTTAAAACTCTTAATCATGAAGCAGCATGAAGGTGAATGCGCTGGTATGTGCATCCACAGCTGGATTACATTAGAATCAAGGATCTCGGAATTCGGAGAGAAGAAATCCAATCCTCCATGCCATTGCTTCTTGCGTGGAAATCCACGGACATGACCAAAGGGGTTGAGAACCCTCTGACCTTACTTTGCATTCTCTACTTGCATTGGAGACGCAGCTTCTCTTATCTACCTACGGAGTACTGACGTTCTTCAAGGGTTCATCCCAGGCCCATGGCCATACCCCTAACCCCAATGGCACCTAAATGAATCTCCCCAGCTAAATCTCACTTCTGAGTTGCAGGTTCATATTCTTTCACTGCCTGCTTAGCTTCACCAATAAGCAAAATTAAAGACAGTTTACATTGACTAGCGACCTCAAAATCTCCCTCAAGTCTCTTTTCCACTCCCTCGCTGCACCTTTAACCTCTAAAGACTAATAGGCTCACCTTAAAACTAGGCCACACGTCTTTCAAACCCACATCTGACTATGTTAGAAATCACCAGTGACTTCCTGCTGCTCAAAGTAAAAATTCAGACTTCATGCATGGGGGTAGAGATCTATTTTCTAGTGGGTTACGCATTGGGCTGGTCATCAGCGTCAATGTTTCAAACCCACCAGTTACTCACTGCGACATAAAGACTGACAACCTCAGAGTCAGTGAGAGGAAGCACTACTCTGTCCCAAAGTGTTACTCTGAGTCAAAAATGACTCCGTGCCAGCAGTTGATTGGTTGGATAGTGTGGCAGTCATGTGCTTATGTTAATTTTATCATTGAAATGTAGGGGTGGAGTCTGGCCTGTTAATCAGGAGAAAGCCATTGAGTAGCCAGTGAGGCCTCTGTGTGGGCATGGCTTTCACCTGAGACTCCTGGGAAATCTCGCGGTATTTCCCTCGTGAAGATGAGAAGCTATCTTCCCCAGTTGTTGGGAGTTAGTTTCAGAGACGTTTAATCACAGAAAAGACAAGATGCAGCCTCCGAGAAGTTGGAGGAGCCAGCGGAGAGACCACTCGGCTTTGCCCTGATGAAGACAGACCTCTGAACCTGGAGTGGCATGCTGTTGATGGACCTGAGCCCTGGAAGCGAGGAGCCATGGGGAGACCCCTGCCAGCGCCAGAATTCTGCACCCACTGACCTGTGACTTCCTGAGTTGGAAGCAGATTTTATAGACTGACTTCGGGCATATGGGTTAATATTGGACTTATGACATTGCACTAGACTAGATTGGAATACCTTCTTAGTGTCACTTTTTTTTTTTGTATATAAACCCTTTTCTTATACCTATATGCATGTCTCTGAAATTTGTTCCTCTGGTCTACCTGGACTAACTCAGATAGCACACGTGGCTGCATGGTTTGGGATGCTTTGCCTTGAAATAACATAAACCCTAAATTAATTAACTTAATAATTATTTAAATTTAACATGAAGCTCTTAAAATTAGTAGCTTCACTTGGACGCAAAACATTTAGAAGAACTGATTTCCCTTTGTCTTTCTTCTCTGCCATTGACTATTTCTGATTTATGTTCACATAGCCTTGGTTATGAAGGGAAAATGTTCCTTACATATCAATTGCTCACTGGATTTTTCTTTAAAGGCCTCTCATCCTGTCCTTTATTTATAGTGATAAAGATTTTTATGGTGCAATTTCCAAGTGTATGGATAGGTTCCATGGGATTTGATCTCATTTCAACCACGTGCAATTTTGACAGCAATCACACCTTCATCCCATGACCAAAAAAATGCCATGGCATCATGTGAATTTAATGTCAAATATTCAGCAACCAGTGGGTTTCAAAATCAGTAGACAATTGTATTGGACTGAGAGTGTTTCACAATGTTTTGTTAACTACAAGTCATCATGCTGTGTTGACTTAACACTTTTGTCCAATAAAAAGTTATGTATCGTGCCCAGCTACCAAATGATTGAATGTCTGGACTCTCAAAGACTTAGAGATAATCAAGTCACCATTCAGCACAGGAACAGCTAAGTCCACATGGAAGAAGCACACCAGCATGTGTGATCAAGAGGGGCTGAAGGGAGCAGGTATCAAGCATCATAGAACAAGAATGCTGTCATTACGAATGAGGGGGAAAACAGGATGGGGGCCTAAGACCCACTGGTGGGTAATTGGTCACCCCTTTACAGGGGAGTCACGGAAAAGAGACAGACAGTCAAGGGACAGCCGGGCAGTGATGATGCATACAAATTTCCTCTAGTTCCTGAAGCCTTCCTCCCCCCACCACCCCCCAACCATCATGGTCCCAACTCTACCCCACAAATCCAGATGAACTGGAGAGGGTTTACGAGTGGAGAGGGGAGCTGAGGATGTGGGGAGACCAAGATGGTTGAGCCCCTTCAGCCAGGTGGTTGGATTGGGGCTGCTGGAGGGGTGGAGAGAGGGCAAGGTGGAGGAATTTCATGCAAGGGTGAATCCCCTCTGACCAAGGATGAGGAATATGAAGAGCCTTGCAGAGGACATTGCAAAGTGAATTATTGAAAATGCAATGATTTAACACCTTGTCATTTGATTTCTCTTTTTACCCATTTTAAATTTGGTCCAGGTTTTTAAATCTTGTCTATTTCCTTTTCTATTGAGGGTTGCCTCTGCTATTTTATTATTGTTTTTAGGTTTTTTGGTATGTTTTTGCTTTCATCTCTTATTATTATTTTTGCATGTTTTTCTTAATACAAAATCTAGTATAATACATTGTTAGCGAGAATAGCTGAACTAACAGTTTCTTGGTGGTATGGCAGAGGAAGTTGGGGGGGATAGGGAGTTAATAACAACAAGAACAAGAAAGAAGAAAATGTTCTAAAATTGACTGTGGTAATGATCAGAACACTCATAACTGTTGAATTGCATGTTATTTGGATTATATGCCAATAAAATCTTTGTTTAAATATAAAAAGTTATGTATCAATCATGAGTCCTACTCTTTCCCCTTGGTATATACTTTTTTATACTTAATGGGTATCAGGCTACAAGTCATGAGATCATAAGGTAACAAAAGAGAACAAACAAACAACAAAAACTTCTGTGATTTCTTATGTTGGGACCATCCCTTGAGGGAAGACACCCTAGGCAAAAAGGTTATATGAGATACCCAAGAGTATGACTCTATTTCTTTCCTTGAGAATGGCGTGAGGTTGACAGAAACACAAAGCTGCCAAGCCATATCTGCTGGGTTCATGATCAACCACAAGTAAAATGTGGTGAACAAGAAATCATTTGTAGTAAAAGCAGTATGTTGTTTGATTTCTCAAAGTTCCTTAAAAGTAACTTGTGTGACCTCCAAAAGAAGTCAACCACCAATGTGTAAAGAGACAAAGACTTAAAATGACAAGGACATGAACTTCTATAATGCAAGTCCACCATATAAGACACGATGACCTATAATGAGCTCAAAGAAGAAAAGTAGAAGCCAAGTTGAAGTTGTCTTTGCATGATTAGGAACACAGCACAAAAGGCTTATAAGGCAACCTCTGTAAAGTTTATATAATGAAACAAGGTGAACATTCTCTGAGTGACAATTTTGGGTGGAAACCAAACATGAATATCCCTGTGGCAGTCATGTGCTTATGTTAATTTTATAATTGAAATGTAGGGGTGGAGTCTGGCCTATTAATCTGGAGAAAACCATTGAGTAGCCGATGAGGCCTCTGGGTGGGCATGGCTTTCACCTGAGACTCCTGGGAAATCTCACGATATTTCCCTCGTGAAGATGAGAAGTTATCTTCCTCAGTTGTTGGGAGATAGTTAAAGAGATGTTTAATCACAGGCAACACAGAATGGTGGTGACTGGGAGGCTGGCGTAGCCGGTGGAGAGACCACATGGCTTTGCCCTGATGAAGACAGACTTCTGAAGCTAGAGTGGCATGCTATTGATGGACC
The DNA here is from genome assembly GCA_004026705.1 of Nesogale talazaci. Taxonomy (NCBI): domain Eukaryota; kingdom Metazoa; phylum Chordata; class Mammalia; order Afrosoricida; family Tenrecidae; genus Nesogale; species Nesogale talazaci. The sequence goes on along the minus strand of PVJH01041962.1, from coordinate 5,180 downwards.
TGAGCCCTGGAAGCGAGGAGCCATGGGGAGACCCCTGCCAGAGTCAGAATTCTGCACCCCCTGACTTGTGACTTCCTGAGTTGGAAGCAGACTTTATAGACTGATTTCGGGCATATGGGTTATCATTGGACTTATGACTTAGCACTGGACTGGATTGGGATGCCTTCTTAGGGTCACATTTCTTTTGTATATAAACCCTTTCCTTATACCTATATGCGTGTCTCTGAAATTTGTTCCTCTAATCTATCCGGACTAACACAATCCTTAATACTCTCCACACTTAATTTGACATGGCTTCTTTTGAAACTTGGAGATTTTGGGGGGGAGATTATTTAAATCCTAATTTACCCTGAAAAGTTGAAGAGAGTAAACATAAGAAGTTGTGTTGGGTGGGATCATTTCCCACAGATAATAGATGGAAGAAAGAATCTAGAGAGATTCTAGGGGGGTCTGAACCTATCTATTCTTTGTAGTAATTTGAGAAATATTGAGTATGTTGAATACAAACAAAAATGGAATTGACTGAGGTATGGTGTAGCAACAATGATATATGCAACTTTCCTCTAGTTCTTAAGTGCTTCCTCCCACCCACCATCATGATCCCAGCTCACCTTGCAAATCCAACTAGACCAGAGGAAGTACTCTGGAGCTGGAAACATGGAGAGTTCAGGACAGATGATCCCTTCTGGACCAGTGGTGAGAGTGGACACTGGGAGCTTTGAGGGAAGGTGGAGTAGAAAGGAGGAACCAATTGCAGGGATCTACATATGACCTCTTCCTTGGGGTACAGACAACAAGGAAGGGGGTGAAGGGACACAGTGGACAGTGTATGATATGACAAAATAATAATAATTATAAATTATTAGGAGTTCATGGAGGAAGGAGAGTGGGGAGGAAGGGGAAATATGGGAAGCTGATAGAGAGGGCCTAAGTAGAAGGAGGATGTTTTGAGAATGTGGATGGCAACAAATATGCAAATGTGGTCTTCATACAATCGATGTATGTATTGATTGTGATACAGGTTATATGAATCTCCAATAAAGTGGTTTATTTAAAAGAATAGAATTGACTGAAGAAAGACTATTGAAGAGGCACATACCAAATCTATTTTCTGCTAACTTCATGTCTCCTCAACCCTGAATGCCGTCAAAAATCTGAATCTTTCCATACCCAGATCCACTCTCTCCTTCTTAAAATCTATATGACACTTGAATTTTCAAAGCTAAACCTTTATATGACTTGCCTCCTTCAGTGCTAGGGAGAGGACTGAGGCAAGTTTCTCCATATCAAGATCAAAGCCACAAGAGTCAAGTTCTGGGGAGAAATCTGAGAACCAAGAAAGCATTTAAAAGTGAATATACAGGGTTCTGTACATCAGAAAAAGACAATCATTCTAAGCCACCAGGCTGTGAGAAACCACAAAGATAACCTAAAACAAGTAGTTCAAAATCTGAATAAAGAATATTAGTCTGCCTTGTAGGTATAAATTGGAGCCCAAATGGAAACTGTAACAAATGGAAGTGTAGGGACTTAGATAGTCCAACAGTAACAAGATGTAACCTAATTCCCAGTCAAAAAACTTCTTTCAGGAGAAAAATCCAGTCCGCTGTGCGGAAGACAATTTAGCACTCTACCAAGCCTGACGGTTCTAGGGCACCTGAGGTTGATCTGAAGTTACCTGTCCTTATTGACACTTAATGCATCTGAGAAGGAGCCCTCAAGGCACAGTGAGGTTACTAATCCAAAAGATAATGTTCCAAACCCACACCATGAGTCTGTGGCAGAGAGAACTAGCAATCTCCTCCCATAAAGATTATAATCAAGAAATTTCTCTGGGGTCGTTCTTGGGCACATGGGGTCACCATGAGTTGAAACTGACTGAACAAAACCTAAGAATCAATTTGCAAAGATTTCATTTCTGGCAATAATACAGAGGCTCTAATTACCTGGAAACTGCTCTGGAATTGCTACAACTATTGTGTTCAGACATTTAACTCTGTGGAGCCTAACAAACTATGGAAAACCTTGAGAAGAATGAAAATGCTAGAATACTTCCTTGTGCTCCTGCAGAATCGGTACATGAATCAAGAGGCATTTGTGTTAATGGAGCAGGGGAAGACTGTGTGGTCTAAAATCAGGAAAGATGTGAGCCAAGGTTGTATCCTCTCACCATACATGTTCAATCTAGACACTGAACAAATAATCAGAGAAAATGGACTGTATGAAGAAGAATTCAGCATGAGGATCACAGGAAGTCCTTTTAACAACCTGCAATGCGCAGATGACACTACCTAGCTTGCTGAAATGAGAAAAACTTGAAGTACTTGCTGATGAAGCTCAAGATTGCTTCCTTCAGTATGGATTGCTGTAATGGATTACAGTATGGATTCAGTGTAAGGCAGACCCAAATCCTCACCACTGGCCCAATTGATAACATCTTAATAAATTGAGAAGAGATTGAGGTTGTCGAGCAATAATCATAGTAGTAGCAATCAGACAGAGATCAAATAACATGTTTCATTGGGTAAATCTGCTGCATAAGACCTCTTTGCCATGTTGAAAAGCAAGGATGTTGCTTTGAGAGCTTCGTTTCACCTGACCCAAGCCATGGTATTTCCAATTGCCTTATGTGCATGTGAAAGTTGCACATTGAATAAGGAAGACAGAAGGATATGTGACGTATTTGAACTATGGTGCTGACGAAAAATATTGAAAGTACAGCCAGAATGCTTCTTAAAGGCAAGGATGGTAAGATTTCATCTCATGTGCTTTGGGCATAGTACCAAGAGAGACCAATCCCCGAAGAAGGACATCATGCTCAGGAAACCTGAGGGGCAGTCGAAAAGCGGAAGCTCCTTCACAAGATGAATGGACATGGTGGCTTCCAAAAAGGGTTCACACGTAAATCCAAGTGTGAGGGTAGCACCGGGCCAGCCAAGGTTCTGCTCTGTTGTTCTTAGCATGAGTTGGAACTGACTCGATGGTACTTAACAACTACAACAAGAGAAGCCTAACAGCACAAGAGAAATACAATATTCTTTTAAATGTACTTACCCCCTCCCCCCAAAAAAACATTAAGGCAAAACTCATGTAAGATTAGCTGCTGCTGAGACTGGGCCAGCTCATGAAACCTCTCATATGTGCAGAGAAGAACTGCTCCAGATCGTTTACAAGACTGTGACCTTCCAGAAGTTCATCACCAGGCCTATCCTTTAGACCAGGTGGGTCCAAAACGCTGTTCTTTCTACTAAGAGTTCATGCTTAACCATTTGCTCTGCACAGGAAACTCTTCTAGAAAGTCCTAGGGACTCGTCCTGCAAAAAAAAAATCCTGCAGGAATATCAGGGCAGGAAGGGGTTGCACCAAATTGCTGCAGCTCTGGGTACTAATGAATAGGGATTGTGCCAGTTTGCAAAAACCAGCAGAAGGAATGTTTCCGAGAAAATCCCCATGAATAGAGGTCTCTCTTCAATAGCCCCCTGGTTGGAACCAATCCCCAGGTATTTCTTCCCACTGATAGGTCCTGAGGAAGAACATGATGGACTTGCTTAGTGGCTTATTTCCATGAGAAAGTAGAGGACATCAAAGCCAATGAATTACAATAACAATATTCGAGAACTTTAGAATCCAGGAAAGACAATGCTACCCAAGAATCTTTTTTTTGTTTTTTTTTTAGGCATCACTGCCCTGGTCGTGGGAGTAGGAGACCCAGCCTTTGCTCCTGTGAGTGGGAATTGAACCTCCATCCCAGTGGGCCGCAGTCCCACACACAACCACTACGCCACCGGGGCTCAGCTAAGAATCTTTAACTCAACCACTCATCCAGCCTCACAAAGGTGGGAGATATATTTTTGTTCTTTTTTCCTGCCCCATTTCAAGACTTCTAGATTCTAGAATCTGTCACCCAGAGGACTCTGAACTCAAAAATTACTTTTCCTGATAAATGACAGTAAAGTCTAGAATATTCTTTGAGGAAAAAAAAATACAACACGTTTTCCTGAAGAGGCCTGTCTGTTACTAAAAACAATGTAATTTGCTTCTTTTAACCAATCTTATTGACAGTTGTGACCATGGCCACCTCATTTCAGGGACCAGGACCTGAAAGAAGAATTGGAGATTTCAGAAAATGGCACCAAACTGTAAGGTCAGGAGACCAATAAGCACCTGAAAGGAGGAAAGGAGCCTCTGGTGAGAGTGAAAGCAGAGATGGTTATCTGTGGTTCTCATTCTCTTCCAACAAGGAAGTCTGTGTTTTCCTGAAAAGGTAAACATGAGAAGGTCAGTTAGCTCTGAGATGACTCATTCCTATCCACCCAGAGTAGCTGTATATTCACTGGGAGACCCCGATTGGCATTACAAGCTGTAAATTATGGTCATTCCTAAGAGGTAACAAGAGAGGTTCTGTCAGCTGTGCAATTACTTTGTTTTGGCAGGACACTTTGGAGTCAAGAAAACATTGGCTGGAGTTCAAGGCCAAGATTTTGGATCAGCTGCCATCATAATTTTTCAGAAATGTGATGACTGTTCCTCAAGAAATAGTTTCCTAAGTTGGCTGCAGGAATGCCTCCTGCACATGTTCGAAAGGGATTTAAAGAATGAACTCCTTGGGGACCTACCAGTACAGCTAAATTGCCATGGGCTCTTCGGGCAGAGGGCAAGAAGTCTGGGTCACATCAGGAATCTTCCTGACCAGATATAGACAGAGAATTAGAGACTGGAATCCACTGAGATAAAATGTACCTGAAATGTGTCTTCTGCATGCTAGACGAACATATCACAGTAAGATATGTCCAGGTTGCCTAGAGAGGATTTCTCTTTTCATCCTTGCCAATGCTAAGCTAGACAATGTGTGCTTCCTACACCACTTGGGAACTCGCAATGTATTGATAGTGAAGGGGAGAATCATGTTGATATCTAAATGACCTCCCAAACTCCAGAGGACTAAGGAAACCCTGGAAACACGCAGTTTCCCTTTCTTGTTCAGTCACAACCTTAATTTTAAACCAGCAAGCATGATCTGCTCTTAAAAATCTAGAGGACAGGACTGAGCCCCGGTGGCATAGTGGTTGAGTGCGGGACTGCGGGCCTTGGGCTTGGCAGTTCAAATCCAGTGGCAGCTCTCCAGGAGCAATGCTGGGTAGCTCCCACGACCAGCAGAGGGTAGTGATGCCCCGCCCCCC
>PVJH01041961.1:0-14616 GCA_004026705.1 Nesogale talazaci | reverse complement strand
TGAACCCTGCACCACAGAGCAGAGCTGCTCCTTAGGGGTTCTGAGACGGTGAATCTTTCTGGGAGCAGTTGGTGGGTTAGAAATGCTGACCTCACAGATCGGGGTTCGAGGTTTAACCTGCTGCGCCACAAGCACTCCTTAATATACAACACAGGGCTATAAGCTAGCAAGCTAAAAGAGGTCTTAGACAAAGAAGTGCATCTCATACGGCCGCATTTAAATGCAATTCCCAAACAGGAAAGCAATATACAGGGGAACAAAGCAGGGCGCCCACCTTTGCCTCACTGTACATATTTGTTTTTCTGCTCCACAAAGTGTCATGAGGCAACTCTGACGTTCTGCGTTCCTGGCAGGGGGTTGGGCAATGAAGGTGTATGCATGTGTCAAAATCCACAGAGTGACCGCTGTTCGGATCGGGGCCATTTAGTATGCAAAGTTAATCTCCAAATAAAAAGAAACCCTCAGTAAATATTAGACTCTGCGCCCTGATGACCACACCACGGTGCTTTTGGAGGACGCCACGTGAGCCGCATCCAGCAGGAAGGTGCATTTGTGGGTGGATAAGAGGGGAAACATGCATTGAGGCAAAGATAGCAAAATGCTCATTGTCAGCTGGCAAGAGTGGGTGTCTGGATGTCCACCAGAGTGTTTGCAGTCTTTCTGTAGGTTTAAAATGCTTCACCATAAAATGAGGGGTGCAAAAGGGAGAAACACTCACCTTTTCCTTCTTGCATCGAAAAATGAGGATCCGAATATACAAATGTACTGTATCTTTGGCGAACTATCTCCTGGTATTTCTGAAAAAACAAACAAAACAACAAACAATTTTCACTACAAACCAGAACATGCAATGTAAGAATTTTAGCAGGTTATTTTAATGAGTCGTCACGTAATGATATAGAAATAGGTTGCTGCTACGACAGGAAATGACGGGAAAACCTACAGCAGAGGTCACATGCGGCCCTCTGAGGACATTTATCTGGCCCGCTGGATGTTTTTGCCGCCGCCGCCGCCGTCCAGCTTAGCAGCGGACTCATCCCGGGCCCCCGCAGTGAATTTGTTCATAGTTTTGTTTTTTTAACTACAGTCAGCCCTCCAATGGTCTGAGGGATAGGGAACTTGACCCCTTGCTGCTATCAAGCCAACTGCCACCCCATGCACTACATCCACAAAAGGCTGCCCAGCCCTGTACCACCTGGATGCCTCTGGCGTGGGGGGGCCCACAGTTTACTGGCTTCTTACCCAGGACTGCTCAGGGACTCTCCTGTCGTGAGTTGCAGGGTGTGTACTGGCTTCTTTGAAGCTGCTTGGCAGGCCTTCTTGCCTTGCCCGACCCCCGAGGGTGAGTCTGCTGGCACTGAAGGCACTGGCGGGAGAGCTCCCAACGCCACAGCACCACACATGCTACCTGCTTAGCCCTCGGCACCACAGCCTGCCAGATGGCAGGGGCTCCCATACGGTAGTCACTAACTCCTGATCACCCAAAGTGGGGAGACTGGACCTGAGGAACCAAATATAACTTTAACTATATTTAAATAGCCACAAATGACTACCCATGCCATTGAGTCGATCCAATTCACAGCCCCTCTGCACAGGGTTTCCAAGGCCCTGCATTGTTATGAGGGTGGACAGCCTCATCTTTCTCCAGCGCAGCAGCTGGCTGAGTGTGAACCACTGACCCTGGGCCACATCAGGGCGCTTGGTGCCCAAAGCCAAACCCACAGCCAATGAGTTGATTTTGACGCATCGCCTCTATATAGTATAAGCTCCTAAACTTAGAACACTGCCATATGGGTTTTCTGAGCCGGGGGGGGGGCATGTGCGGGGGGAACGCCGCAAAAAGCCTTGTCTCTCTCCTGAGGAGTAGCTGGTGGGTTTGAAGCACTGACTGGACCATTAGCAACCCAACGCCTAACCTGCAGTGCCATCAGGGTCCTGTAACGATGACCAGTCGCTGCTGTTTTAGGGCAGTACCAGTCTAGACAGTCCGAAGAAAGGGAAATCCGTTATCAACCCAGAACAAGCTGCACTTTGTCAAAAATGAACAAAAACAAAAAACTGTCCTAGATGTTGCCAACTCACTTCAAGGATGGTATGTTTTCATTATACGGTGCAGTTATTTCTCAAGAAACTGCTGAACTGGGTGTCTTAGAAATCTGGATTCTCAACCAAATTCTGCTAGGAATCCTTTTGTGGTCATTTATTTCCCTATTGTGTCTCAAGTTCTTTAAATAATCCAGGCGTTAGACAGGATATATGCTCTAAGGTCTAAAATTAAAAGACAGCAGCATCCTAAAAGCAATAGTATATAACCAGGGAGTCCCCTCCCCCAAAGGAAAAAGAAAGCTGGAATTGTGCTGGGTGGAGCCGAGTTTCTGTAGCATGCATTTTCCTGCTAGAAGAGCCTCGGACAGCTTGCTCTGAGTTAATGCATCCAGTGGGAAAGTTCCCTCTGGCCACAGTGAATTTGTGTGTGTGTGTGTGTGTGTGAGAGAGAGAGAGAGAGAGAGAGAGAGAGAGAGAGAGAGAGAAAGCAGTTCCACTTAATCCTCATTTTTTATGATGGTGGATTTAAGAGAACAGTGTGGCTGAGAAATTGTATTTCCTGCTTGAGAAAAGTGCCGCAGAAACCATTGTGATGTTGAACACAGCTTCCAAGGACGGTGCTACAGAAATAAACTCAGGTGTACGAGAGGTTTTCTCATTTCAAAAAGGTGACATGTTGATTGATGACAAGTCTCGTTCTAGACATCCATCAACTTCCTAAAAGGATGAAAATGACAACTTCTAGTGCATTTAGAATTCGTTCCACCAAGTCAGGCTATTAGTCAAGCTTTCTATTTAGAGGTTCTGAAGAGATTGTGTGGCAGTGTATGACAAAAAAGGCCTGACTTAAGGCAGATGGGGGAAGTGGTTTTCCTGTAACAATGCACCTGGCTCACACAGCCATCTCGGGGCACCAGCTTTTGGCAAAAACCAGCACGCTTGTCTTGCCCCGAACACGTTACTCACCTGACCTCACTCCAGGCCACTTACTTTTGTTTCCATGAATGAAGAGGGGCATGAAAGGACAGTAATTTGATGACACCGAAGAGGTGAAGAAAAAAACGGGGGGAGGTGCTGTCAGGCATCCAGAGAGATGAGTTTGAAAAATGTTTCCGAGAATGGAATCGCAGATCTGACAAATGTATTAAGCACAATGGAGAGTACTTTGAAGGTGATAAGGTTGTCTTATAAAAAAAAATTAAATACAAAAAACCCTCCATTAAATAAATAGCTTTGGGGGAGGAATGCAGGTTACTTTGGGGGGAACCCCTCATATAATAGACAAGGCAGAATTCTCTGTGATTTTAAAAAATTGTACTTGTTCCTTGTCCACAGCAGAGAGGTGAGAATTGAAGGTGTGTGGACAAGGGAACACCTGGACCACAATTTCTATGACCCCAAAACCAGACCTAGATGATGACTGGCTACCACTCTGAAAGGAATTATGTAGGATGAAGATAGGACTTTTCCACAATTATATACTCTAAAATATTAAGCAAACTATTTACCAGCATTTGGTGTGGAAGTTAGCTACTCTCCCTAAAGCTCCCAGTTATTTGAGGCCTTTGTGTGTTTCACAACAGAGCTGACTCCCCTGCTGTCAGGACAATGGTTTGCTTCCCTTGAAGTCTGTGGGTGGATTCACATGCTGTTTTGTATTTTTTGGGGGGATGTGGAGAGAGCCATCAATGCCCTTTGGTGGGAGTGGGAGGCCCCGCCTTGCTCCTGGGGAGCTACCACTCAATTTGAACCGCCAACTCAGTGGGCCACAGTTCCACACTTAACCACTACGCCACCGGGGCTCAACCCCTCACATGCTGTTGTTAATGAACTCTAGCCTAACCTGTTTAGCCACATTCAAGAGTCTGGGGTCTGGTCTTATCACATGGGACCCTGATACTTCCCTTTCCTATAACGTGTGCATATGCCACAACCCCTTCCTGTGACGTATGTCCTTGCCTGTAATTAGGGGCCTGGCATGGCCCCAGAGGGTATATAGGATTGGACATAAGATAGAGGCTCTCTCCTCTCCTCTGTCCTGTCCCTGAGCACCAACACTCTCAGCTCCTCTCCCTCATCATGTAATCCCTTCCCCCACTCTCTCTCTCCTCGTGTACCACCAAGTGAGGCGGAGGTGAGCATGCTACCCTGATGTGATATATGCCTGACACTTATTGTTTCTATCTCATGATCTCTATAGCCTTATTACAATAAATAATAATTATCGCTGTACAACTGCACCTGTTGAACCCGTGTTGTGTGTATCAGAAGCTGGCCACTTCTGATAGGATTACATTAGAAGCTCTTGGACCCAAGAGGAGAAAAATGTGGAGTAAAATCCAGTAACTCTGGCCCCTCCCTACCCCTCGGGCCTCAGGAGGAGGAGAGCTGCAGGGAAGTGAGGCCCCCTTCGAGGGCAGCCCCTTGACAGCACGAGGGCGGTGTGTGCTCAAGGGCCAAGTCCAGGGGCAGGGACAGGGACAGAGGAGAGGTGGTAGGGAAAGCGCAGGGAGGAGACGTGGGATTCACAAGGTAGGAACGCAAGCAAAATGTGTGCATCATCCATGTGCTCTGTAAGCCTTCCTCCCACTCAGAAGAAAAAGTGCTTACACAGGTTCACTCCTGTGTAAGAAGTAGTAACTTGCAAACCAGCTGATGAAAATGCCAAGTCTTGGTCCATGTTCAGGGTCCTCATGGAGGATAATGAGGTAGAATAATCGTCACCATCTACAGAATTATGCCTGAGTGGACTGGATACTTGCTACCCCATTTCCTCCTTAAAGAGGGTGACTTTACCACGGTCGGGCACTTAGCTGGCAGTGGAGCTGGGCTTGAAGCCAAGGCCGTGAGGCTGCTGGCTGAGCTCTGGGGACGCGTGAGGAGAAGCGGGGCTCGGCACAAGCCTTACTTCCATTTCTTGCATCCGGAGCATCATGGTCTCCAGAGATGGCGTGTCCGTGCTGTCCTCCAAGATCTCAGTGAGGGTCCCAGCCCACAGCTGAGGAGCAGGGCCTTCCGGTGCATCGTCCCGCAGACGCGCAGGAGGCCAAGACTACAACGCAAGGGAGGGGTGGGACAAAGAAAACAGATACCCTGAGTCATCACTGCTGGGCACAGTGGCTCGAATAGCGGAACAGCCACACTGAAACAACCTTTCCTAAATCAGCGGATAGCAAAAGCAATGGGCACAAGGGCAACTTGTGTAACAGGCCGGTACATGGAACATGGTCTGACTTTGGGCCACTTTCCTTGGTGCCAAATGGAGGCAGTGGTAATACGAGCGGCTCTGGGAGTTGAATGATTCTCCCTGTGTAAAAGTGCTTCCCAAATCAGCATTGTCAGGGTTCATTAGTCACCTCTACATGTTTTTCCAGCTGGGGAAGCAAGTGTTCCCATGGTTGCACACAGGGTAATTCCCGATATTACACACGCCATATACTGCAGAGTACCTATGCAGTCCCTCCTGGGTCATTGCTTTGGTTAAAACTTTTTAAGTCAGCGAAATGACTTACAAACAAAACCAAAAAACTTTTGTCCGTGACACCAGCTATGTCATAATCCTTTTGAAACTTCCTACCTATAACCTGAGGATGTTTCGGCAGCCTTCTTTCCCCTATGTCATCTACCTCCCCAGAGTACCTTATGGTTTGTAAATCATGCTCACATGCCTGCTCTTTTTCTTGACTCTACTACATGCCTTTATGTGTTTGCATAGGCCTGCTGGGAAATGACTATTTCAGACTCTGGAATGAGACCCTGCAGGGATGAAAGCTTGGGTCTATTAACCTCTCTGGACTTCAATCCTCTCATCTGTAATAGAGACATGACTAACGTACATGTCAGAGCAGCATGGGTTACACAGGAGCAAGCATGTCATGGCACTGAGTACAGCATTTAACATGAAATTAGAGACTTGATGGTCACTTCTATAGCAATTGAAAAAAATCTTTTAACTGTTCACAGGGTCAAATATATTAATGGCCAACAAAAAGATGAAAAAGAGGCTCAGCTTTAGTCCAAGTTAAATCTACAGAGGCAAGTAACTTAGAGAATACAAATCTAGTTAATTATGAGGACTCTTTGTGTATACTATTTTCCAGATACATAGAATGGAATACCAATAATGTACTGTGCATGGTTAAAAAAAGACTAAAGAAAAAGACTGTCTAATGTGCTAATGGAGCCTTGGGGACACTGTTGGATAAGTTGTGGACTATAAGCCACAGGTTGGCGGTTCAAGCCCACCAGCCACTCTTCAGGAAACAGATGAGTCTGTCTGCTCCCATGAACATGTGTGCAGCCTTGAAAGCCATACATAGAGTTGCTGTGGAACAGAATCAACTCACCAGGAGTGGGCTTGGTGCTGACTGTTATCAATGTGCTCATAATAGTGCCTCAGTGGCACACATGGGTAAGTGTTCAACGGTGGTTGAACACGCCCAGAGAGAAGTTCCTCAGAAGCGGCCTGGTGACCTGCTCCCCAGGTCACAGCCTGCAGACGTGGGACTGTCATGAGTCGGACATGGCTCCACAGGAACTCTGGGAGGGTTGCCAAAATACATGATCGAGTAGGGTCCAGAAGAGTGCCTGGGCCCCATTTTCACCGCATCCTTTTCCTCAACGTTTAGGCCATGTACGTGAGTAACCTTACAATGTGAAGAAATGCGAACATTTTGAAAAACATTTCTTGTGCAGGTCTATTCACAGACAGGAGCAGCAGCAAAAGTACAACAGCCAGGATGGCTGTTTGTAGGCTTGTTGCTACAGACCTACAGACCAAAAGGGTGCCATGATGCCAACTGACCCGGACAAAAACAGGGATGTGACCTTCGAGGGTATACTGCCTGGGAAATACTTTTCAATGATTTCCACATTATTACAGTGTCCCAGAATTATAAATTTATAAGTTATAAAGTACTTGACACATACTTTTAAATGACATGAAAGACTTTTAACGCCTATGGAATAATTATTATATAAAAAGCTGAGCCTTCAAAACCATCTACTTCAATGGCAGCATCTAAGGTCATTCCTTGTTTCTTCATATTCAGATGCGCTGAGAACGGCCTCCCTGGTGAGACAGCTGGGAGGGAAAGACTGATCCTGGGGTGTGCCACGCTGTCTGAAACACCAAGACACAGAGCCCTGGAATCAACTGTAGGGTCGCAGCGCCCCAGTCTTCAGCACCTCCCCTCACACGAGCTTGTGTCACAGACACTGGCACAATACACTCCAATCACCAAGACCATGAAAACGTGCTGCAGCAGAAGTACCACTCAGTAGTTAAAATGGGTAAAATCTTGCAGTCGACATTCTTCTGTCACTGGGCTGGATGGGCCGGCTGCCAGCTGACCCTGCATCCACTGACCAGCAGGCCACCAGGGAAGAGCCAGAGGATGGACAGCAATGGGTGGCTTTGTTGTTCTCAAATGTTTCCCTTTTACTTCTTTTCTCTGCTGGGCCCCACTCCAGTCATGTCATGAGGCCCTGGAAACAAGCTTGCCTCACAAGAAATACAAGGCCCAAAGCAGAAAGGAAACGAGGTCTGGGACAAGGTTGAACAGACAGGGCTGCTGTTCCTCTGCCACTGACTACCAAGGCCACTCGGGGTGTCTCCTGTGTCAGATGGAGACAGAGGTGCTGACACACACCTGTGGCTCTCAGGATTTCTGTGCACTGATCTCAGTCCTCATAGTACCTGTACACTTTGAGAATGTCGGAATTCCCAAGGAGCAGGAAAATCCCAAGATGCAGTCTGTGAGTGACTGAAGACATAGGCGTGTAAACATATCACGTCAACCCAGAGTACCGACAAATAAAAACGTGTCCCACACACCTCTGCAAGCTGGCCAGCTGCCGTACTTCCTGACGGATGGTTCTGACGTTGAGGGCTTGCGTCCAGAGAAGAACGGACTCTCTGTTAAGACAGACCAATATGTTAATGGGTGATCGCAACATACAAACGAATCTGGCAACCGGAGGGACATCAGTGTGGAAGCAGGCATGGGCATCAGCCACGCTGATGCAGCAAAGCCAAACACTGTTCATCTGCAGACACATGAAGGCCACGTGCTGACTCCGGCTTTCTTACAGCGCCGTAAACAGTGTCAGGACAGCTTGGGTTTTCACCTAAGTCACTTGACTTCTCTGCTCCCCAGCTTTCTCGTGGACAAAACGAGGAGTTGTCCTGGTCCACCTCTAAGAGTCATCCCTGGTCTATACTCCAGAGGTCTCCCCGCCCAGACAGTAATACCACAGCAGCTCAAAGAAAAGCAGGATCGCTGGTGGCACGGTGGGTTAAGCACTGAATCGCTCACCCCTAGTCAGCAGGTCGATCCTACCAGTGGTTCCTTGGGGAAGATGAGGCTGTCTGCCCCTCGGAGACCACTAAGAAGCTGCTCTGCTCGACACCAGAGTCCTCCTCTAGGTCCATTGTGAATGGACAGCTGCAGCTTAGGTTTGTTTTTCTGGTCGACCAAAGTTCAAGGGCCTACTCCGGGAGCCAGACACCATTATTTCCACGGTATAGTAATTTTCTGATGCCCCTACCTACTCACACAAACAAAAGTGCTTCCATGGACAGGGTGAGCTGCAGGGTCTGGCAAGGAACCCAGCTTGCTGCTTACCCTGTTGGAGATGCATAGGGAGAGCATCCGCTCTGTGCTCAGAGCTGCCCTAACCTCGTCTGCCTCGGGAGAAAGGGAGCCGATCATTCCCAATCCCTCTGGCCACACAGCACGGCAGCAGAATGGAAGGAGCTCACTGAACCCTACCGCCACCCATCGATCTATTCGAGTAGGAATGAAAACTGCCATCTAAACTCTTTGTCCAAACTACAGCCTTGCTTTTCCTGGCAGTGGGAATTTCTCTTACCCACAGCTGAGGACTCACACGCTGCGGTTGTTGGGGGTGCTGGACAGGGACCCTACCCAGCAGTCACACACCCCAGGGTCAACACTGTGGCCTCCAGCCCTAGAAAGCAGGGTCCCATCAGTAGGACTCTTCCTGACTCTAGAACATCCCCCAAAGGCAACCACATGGAAAGGAAAGGTTACCTGGGCCTTGTCCAGGAGAGGCTTCAGACGCTCCAGCACTACTTGCTCTACCTGGTCTGCGAGCTCAGTGGCAGAAACACTGTTTGGAAATAAAGTGGAAAATCAAAACCAGGCGTGAAAACATTTCCTAATGGTGCATATTTATTTACTGGCCTAGCTGAGGGGAAAAGCACACAATTCTAGAGAGCAGTGCTTTCTTACAAATTTAAGGATGACACAGCTCATGTGGGAGCTTTGACACTGACCCCCTGCACTTCCCAAATGCTCCCCTCCAGCCTGGGGCCATTCTGAAAGCACGACATTGAGGTCACAGCTCAAGAGGGACGATGGGTTTTGAGTGCACTTTATTTTTTTATTTTTGTTTTTGGGCATCACTGCTCTCCGGTGGTGGGAGTAGGAGGCCCAGCCCCACTGCTGGAATTGAACCTCCGTCCCAGTGGACCGCAGTCCCGCGCACAACTACTACGCCACCGGGGCTCAGTCCTTGAGTGCACTTTAAAAGCACCATGGCTGCCTTGAAATAACTAGAGAAGGGGACACCTCTACGTTAGGGAGGTAGGCTACGAAACAAAGGAAATAAATTCTGCTTGCCCCCAGGTCGCCACTAAAATATGTCTAGAGCCTGATTTTTAGACACAAACTCATTAGAATATGGGGTGGGGGGTGGAGTGAGAGGCACAAAGCTGATGCTGGAAAACAGATGGAGACCATGCTAACTAGTTTAGCTGGTTGGTGTAAAGTAAGAATTGACTCCACGGGACACAACGCCAATAAAGATGGAAAAAATGAAGAACCAACACGAGGTATGCTGCTGACCTCAGTAGGCCCCAGCACTGGCAGTGAGTACCAGGTATTTCTAGGCTTGAGTGTAAGCTAGGAAGGGAGTGGTTTAAAAATAGACCCCCCTACCCCCCCACCAACACACACACACACCTCACTGCCATTGAGCCGATTCTGACTCAACAGCCTGCTACGACAGGGTAAAAGTGCCCTGTGGGTTTCTGAGCCGCTTAACTCTTAACAGGAGTAGAAGGCCCCATCTTTCTCCCTTGGAGTTTGCTGGTGGTTCCGAAATCCTTTTTCTTGGCCCACACAATTAGGCAAACACCTCTCCTTGGCTCCCAGAGATTAAGTTTGCTTGTTGATTCCTTGGACAGGGGAAAACAGAGGGTCTCTCCCTAGTGGACACCAATCACGGCTGAGGCAGTAGACAGACAGCAAGGAGGAGTCACGTATGCACCTGGCATGTTGAAGGGCAAGCTGCACCCTTTCTCCTCCCCAACTTAGGACCTGGCACACTGGAATCCAGGTCCTTCCTTCCCACTCCAGGCAGGAGATACGGGATCTCCCCTGGACAAGCTGATCAGCCCCAAAGGAAACCCTGACACCCAGCACGAGGATCCTTAGCAAATCGCCCACTCAGATCACCCCAGCCTCAACTAAGCTCCCGTTCAATGATCCTTTCACAGAAAGTGCTGAAATTACCAGTGATCCTCAACAAACAGTACCTCATTGCACACACAAAAATACATCCAAGTGGACCATAGACATGAAAATAAAAGCTTTAACTATCCAGCATTTGCAAGGAAACAAAGGAGATCACTGCTGGGCCTTGGCACAGGCATCGATTTCTGAGTTCTCTCATGCATAAAAACCTAACCATCAAAGAAAATGATTGATAAGTTAGTGGTAATCAAAACTCAAAATTTCTAGCTATGAAAAGACTCATGAAAAAGAAGTTATGGGCTGAGCCCCGGTGGCGTAGTGGTTGTGCGCGGGATTGTGGCCCACTGGGACGGAGGTTCAATTCCAGCAGTGGGGCTGGGCCTCCTACTCCCACCACCGGAGAGCAGTGAGGCCAAAAAAAAAAAAAAAAGAAAGAAAAAGAAGTTATGATGATATAGGAAAGCCACAGTACCAACGGGAAATATTTGTTGTACCTGCACTGGACAAGGGACTCATATCTGAAAAAGAGAACTCTTACACAACAAACAGAAACAAAATAGTCCAATTAACCAGGAGGAAAAACCCTTGACCAGACATTTCATTCAGAATAAGCACTAATGAAGGTGTTCACTTCATTAGTCTGTAAGGAAATACAAACGAGACCACAGTGTCGACCGAGGACACCATCACAAGAAATGTCTATAATTAACAAGCGTGACAAGAACAAATTTATAGCAAGGATGGAAAACAATGTTAGAGGAATTCCCTTGCATGGCTGGTTGGCCCATTAAATGGCCCAAGCCCTTTGAGAAACTTGCCGGGCAGGTTAAAGTAAGTTAAACATTTACTGATGCTG
Organism: Nesogale talazaci; assembly: GCA_004026705.1. Lineage (NCBI taxonomy): Eukaryota > Metazoa > Chordata > Mammalia > Afrosoricida > Tenrecidae > Nesogale > Nesogale talazaci. Next base: position 3,213 of record PVJH01041961.1, on the reverse strand, counting down.
TACCCGGGTCAACCTCACCCCTAGCTGTTGTCCCAGAGAAACAAAAGCACAGTTGCACCAAAGCCTTTTGTGGGAATGTTCACAGCACCTTTATTCAAACTAACGAAAAGCCGGAATCCACTCAGAGGTCACCCACAGAGGAATGGATAGAGTGCAGTCTGTCCACAGCAGGCAACACTGCTGAGCACTAAAGTACAACGAACCTATTTGATAAGTGCACAGCCAGGGTGAATCTCATGCAACGATTTTATTTTTAAGGTCAGACAACAACTTTTAAGCAAAACAAATAAGCAAAACCCTATAAAAACCAACCGCACACACAAGGAAATAGCATGAGCTCAAAGAACAGGCATACTCAATGGTGGCATCAATTGGGGAAGAGCTGCTGCATGTTTCTTATGGAAGGAAGCCCAGTGAACCTGGGGGTTCCTGCCTCTTGTTGTGTGCCCTCAGAGACCCCACTCGACCCCACGGGGCTGTAGCCAGTAACCATTGCAAAAGCAGATGGCAAGGTCTTTTACTCCATGGAGCCACCGCCTGGGTTGGTTTGGACTGCCGAACACTCCGCAGCTGAGCACTTAACCCCTGTGCCACCAGAGTCCTGCACACAGGAAACCCTGCAGCATTTCTCTGGGTTTCCTATAGCCTTGCCTGTGCACTTTGTGGGCAGGGGCACTGGGGTGAGAGGGTGAGCCAGCCTCCGCTCGGTCTTTCCCCAACAGCTTCACTCCAGCCTGTTGCAGCAAGGCTCCAGTTTGCTTCTCAGTGAACGGTTTATCGTTAGTGATACGCACGCATGCACGCACGCACGCACACAACAGCTCGGTCAGGAGGGCGATGGAAAGGTCCACCATGTGGGGACTACACAGGAAACAAGCCCCCGGCGAACGTCCTCTGTCCACAGTTGAGGGAAGGGAGGAAAGGGGCCACGAACACAGGGCATGGGAGAGAGGAACAGAGAGGAGCTAAGGCATAGATTTGACTTGAACAGTTAGAACTTGGCCAGGTAATCCCTCTCTGATGAGTGCTGGGTCTGACCTGGTTTTCAACATTTTCTGTATTTTTGTTTTGTTTGCTCATCTTAGGGTGTCTCTCAGAGGTGGTATGTCATCGGAGGTCACCCTCTTGAAGGGTTCTGTTTCTGTTTTTTCGGTATATGAAACTCAGGACTGATGGATCTTAGGGACAGCAAGCAGAACAAGAGTCTCGGGAGTCAGGGGGTAAATTAGTAGGGGGGGGAATAAGGGGTAAAATGGGGATGATATCCAGGAGCTCAGGAAGAAAAAGAATGTCTGGAAACTGATTGTAGTAGCAGTGGTACAATTCTGCTTGACATGCTTGAAGTATGGAATGACCTATGTATTAGCTCCCAGTTAATATAAATAAATAAGACAAAGAGGGAAAAAGAAGACGAACACAGAAATCCAGGGCGGTGGCGGGCTCTGGAGGGCAAAGGGTGGGCTGGTAGCTGCGGAGGCGCTCACACCCTCCTGGCTTGGCGTGGTGGTACAGGGGTTCATTTTGACATCGGGATGTTTTCTTTAACAAGTAAAGAGACAAATGGAAGCCCCAGGGACCAGTGGCTAAACGGGGAGGGAATCAACGTCAGCACACTTGAAGGCCACGGGGATATGCATGAATACTTGAGGAGACAGTATAGCGAGGCTGGGAGGGTCCTGTGTGGGCAAAGATCCTTCCAGTGGTAAATTTCTGGAATTAGAACAACTCAAAAGCTCAAAGACTGGCCAAACACATCCGATGACAGAACCACAGCCCCTTCAGCCAGGTCAGGAGATTGCCACACCCCTGCTTCAGGGAGCGCTCTGTTGGTCTGACTTCAGGGTGAGTCTCAGAGCTGAACAACCTGACCCTGCAGCAGCAGAACACCTGAAGTCTGCTAACGAGATGCTTGCTGCATGCTGTCAGGTCGGTGAGTGGATGGAAAAAGGCAACTTTGTTGGAAGCCCTTTGGCTGCCTTCCAGACAGTAAGTGAAGCACCTGCATCCTCACAAACACGCGGTCTGCACGCCACCCTTCTCCCCTAAAGCACACAGACAAAGTGGGGCTCCTCTGAATTGCAGCATTTCCTTCAGCTCACCTTCAAACCTCCACACACAAATGGAATACTTCCCAGCCCAGCCACCACGTACAAGACATGCAGGTACCCCTCCATCCACTCACACGCCCACTCGCTCTAGCAGGCTGCACGCAGCCATCGTCGATCAAGCAGAAAGGCCCGCAGCCTGTATCGTTTCCTCAGATGCAAACACCTACCTCAAAAAAAAAATTTTTTTTTTTAATTTTTAGGCATCACTACCCTCAGGTGGTGGGAGTAGGAGGCCCAGTCTTTGCTCCTGGGAGCCGGAAATGAACCTCCATCCCAGTGGGCCGCAGTCCCGTGCACAACCACATGCCACTGGGGCTCTGCCCACCTACCTCAATTTTTGTAGTCTCTCCATTTCTTCAGTTTTGAGTTCATTCAGCTCCTTTGTTCTTCTGGAAGTTTCTGCATCAAGCCAATCGAGCCTGGCAAACAGAACAAACAGTCACAGGGCCTCTGCAGAGAGCAGGCCAGGTTTCCTCACGGGGGGGGGGGGGGGGGGCGGTCTCAACTGCCATGGTGCCAGTCTTGGCTATGACACAGGCCCCTCGGTGACCCACAGTCTTTGATGGGGGCACTCAGCCAATAAGCACCAACCCAACTTGGATTTGCTGCTCAGACAAGTGGGCCACGCAGACGAGGCCTGCTGACCACGTGCTCCCTGGAGCTGGGACTTACCGCTGTTTTTGCATTCTGTCCATCTCTTTGGTCTCCAGTTCTTCCAGTTCCTGCAGTCTTTGGGAAGTCTCAGCCTCGAGCCAAGCGAGCCTAGCGGACAGTACAAAAAGAGTCAATCCATTTGGCCTCGAAGCTGCAGAATCACAGCAAGGGTCAGAATCCCCTGGGTAACCCCTCCATTAAGCCCTTGACAGGTCACGTGACACACACACACACGCTTCCCTGAAAAAGATAACCCTGGCAGTTCGTGTGAAGAGCAACAGGAAAGTGCCCAGGAACCTCCCCGGAGCACTCGCCCGCGCTGCTGCGTGTGGACTTCCTTCTCTGACTGGGAGACACAGCCCCTGCCGCCTCCCCGGGTGTAGGCAGAGCAGCGGACTCCAGCAGAGTCGGGGAGGTGTAAGGTTATGTAAAGGCAACGAGGACAACACCC
>PVJH01041960.1:0-14613 GCA_004026705.1 Nesogale talazaci | reverse complement strand
TGGTGCTCTTCCTATATCTGGCAGTAGGTAAAGATCCTCATTTTGGAAAGGGAACTCTGCGTTCTACAGAGGAAAAGCTTTAAACTGAGAGGAAGGGTAAGATGCATGGAATGTGTGAGCTAGGTATGCTTAGATCTGGGGAAAAGCTATACCAGCCTTGTCTTTCTTCCTACTCTCCATACTGTTAGTGACCTTGGAGGTGAAACCCTAGATGGCAACTTACTATGTAACTGTGGGAGTTGCATACTTTTTTCTCAAATTGAAAATATGTGACTTGTCCCTCAGGTCACAGCCTGTTCATGTGTCCTTGTGGGTGTGGCCTCATAAGGAGGCCCAGGGAACTTCCGTCTCTTCTTACCTTCACCTTCCTGCTTGCTGACCCTGAGAGCTGGTGGAGGCCAGCCATGTTTCCATTGACTTCTGATCCCTGTGAAAACCCACTGACTTGTAATCTTCCTGTACTCTTCATCATTGCCCGTGACTGTGGACCCATGGACTAGTACCAGATTCACAAGTTCATAGACTTGACTTAGACGGGGCCGGGATGTTTCTTGACACATAATTACTTCTTGATATAAAGCTCTTGTCTACACACATCTGAGTGCCACTGGATTTATTTCTCTAGTCAACTGGGCCTGTTGCAGAGACCCAACAAAACATTGACTGACCCTGAGTCATCTCCATCACTCTTGATCTCCTGGAGTCTATTGTTGTGGCTATTAGGCCAATCCATCCCACCGAGGGTTTCCCTCATGTTTACCAACTCTCCAGTGCTCTTCCTAGCATCACTTCCTCTCTTTTCCAACCAGGTGCCATGCACCATCCACCTCTCAAGAAGCCCAGGGTTCATTGCATACTCATCTCTTTGAGCATTCTCATACTTCCTTTTTCATGGTTTGTCCATCGTCTGCTTCTTCTCATCCAGTGCAAAGAAGTACACTGTGTTTTTCATTTGCATCTCATGTTTCTCCTTGAGCAAGATTGCAAGATATCTACAGAGATGTTACCATCAGCTGTAGGATGAACTCACAGGCCCAACTGTGAGTGTTTTGGGGATTTTAGCTGGAGAGTTCTAGAGAGAGTTAAGAGGAGAGACGTAAGGGCCCAAAGCACTGGTACCACCTGGGAATCATTAAGGTGAGCTGGAGGAGTGATCATGTACACTCATCTCATGAAGGTTAGCTGAAGGACTGTCTGACATTAAATAGACTAATGGCATGACTTAGAAATAGATTACTCAATCAAAGACGTTGCTCTCAACTGTGAGAACACCATACTAATTCAAACAGCACCAAATTCAGGATACTTAATAGCATCAAGTCTTTGATATTTTCCAGGAAACAAAGAATGTATTCTGTGAATGCTTTCTCATGCATGGAACACCGTCAGTGTTATTCATTGGGTGACCCTTAAAGTGCCGTCGAATGACGTGGGGCTTCTAAGGGTGAAAAATTGCATTTGCAATATTCTTTTGATTTACTGACATTTTTCAGAGAAACATTCAGAATAAGGAATGAAACATTTTTTGAAGGGTACTAGCTCAAATAAACCACTTGAATGCTTTTTTGGCAGGGGGAGGAGGGGAGATCACTGCCCTCTGGTGGTCGTGGGAGTTACCCAGCGCTGCTTATTTTTTTACTTGAATTCTTTACTTGTTTAGCATCATGAGATCATTCGCTAAGTATCTTAAGTGTAAAATATTGTTAAAAAAGGAAAAGGAAGTGGAAGTCAGGCACTATTGAGCTGAACTGCAGAAAATGTTTCAGGTAAATCCTCAGAGGTATTGTAGGGAAGAAGTCTTATCAACTCTTGGAATCCTAACATGCTGTCCATACATATTCAAGGCAAATTTTCACTCAAATGTCAGCATGTTACATTTCAAGTTCCTATCTGATGGTCTGTCTGTTCTCATATCTGAACCTCTTTAGGAATCGTCAATTTCATACCACATTTCTTCCACCCACAGGGTAACTATGGATATTTAGGGTGCTAAGAAATCAGAACCAAGAATTTGTCAGCGGTTGGCCTCCTGCCTTGTGCATGCCTTGAATATGTGAGTGGGCAGAAGGAGTGCCTATTGGTGGAATTCCTGTGACAGAGAGAAAAGATGAGTGCCACTGAGAGACTGAACACTGTTCACCAGGAGACTGTGGTTATGAACAGAAAGTACTGCTACCCAGAAAATCTCCACCTTTTCTTAGAGGACTCAGCTAAACATTTCCTTCACTAAAGAAAGAAAGAAAAAAAAAAACCAAGATAATAAAACTACTAGAAGTATGAAATATATCAGATTGAAAGAAAGGCGATGACATAACACCAATTTTTCCCCTGGCTAAATTTTGCCAAACACATATGAGATGATCATGTATGATCTTTAAGACTGAAAAATAAAAATGACAACTTTTATAAATAAATAAAGTTTCCGAAGGAAAGCTGCTCCATGAATTCAAGACTGAGCAATATTTCTCAAAGGTTGCTTTCAATTTTTTTTTAATTTAAAAACTTCAAGTTGTTTATTTTACCAAGTATTTTATTTCGATTAAATTAAATTAAATTAGCACTTCAAAAGGAGTTCCCAGTGGTACAGCAGATAAACACTAGCCCATTAACCCATAGATTGCAGTTCAAACCCACCAGCTATTTTCGGAGAAAAGATTTCGCATTCTGGTCCCACAAGGATCACAGCCTTGGAAGTCCAATGGAGCAATTCTGCTCTGTTCTGTAGGATTGATACCAGTAAGCGTTGACACAAAAGCCATCGGACATCTCAATGTTTATCTTTGAGGCACGCTGGCAAAACAAAGGGCAGCTATTATTGTTCATTCAAGCAAAATACAAAAACTTTCTTAAAACAATTATCTCCACCCCACCCTCCCTTGAAGTAAAACACAACCTCACTCCAACAACCAGTGTGAGTACTTGCTCTGCCTAAGTCTAATGACTTGTGGCTGGTCTTGCAAGTGGATCAGCCTGGGTGGTGCTGACTACTAGGAAAAAAGGTTGGTCTGTTGCTCTTCATGAGAAAGGTGTGGCAAAAAAAGAAAAGAAAAGAAATGTGTGGCAGGCTGCTTCTCTAAAGATTCTAGTGTTGGACAAGTTCACTGTGATTTATAGGGCTGCTCTGAGTTGAACTACACTGTGTGGCAGGAGTTTCCTTGGTGTAAGCTTCATATGCACGGTAAAGGCTTGGGTGACGCTTTCATCAAAAGCAGTAGGAATATCATTGCTTAATAAACCACATTTGCCTCTTTGTAATTGTGAAAAAAATTGGGGAGTTGGAACATCACATTTAGAATTGAGAAATTCTGAATTATCTAATGGGTCCCCATCATCAGTGACAGTATTTTCAGTTGATGTTTCCAGTCTGAGTTGCCTTCTTATGCTAGAGTCTCTGATTGGTGCACCTATTAAATTGCCCCATCGGATGGTGGTTGAATTCCATCCTGAGGCACTTCAGAATGAAAAGTTGGCATTCTGCATCCCAAAAAATCACCCATCGAAAACCCAAGGGAACTCAAGCAGAATCTACCCCTTAATGACTGATTATTAAAAAAATAATAATAATGTGGGGCTGAGCCCTAGTGGCATAGTGGTTGTGCGCGGGACTGAGGCCCACTGGGTTGGAGGTTCAAATCTAGCAGCAAGGCTGGGCCTCCTACTCCCACCACCAGAGGGCAGTGATGCCCCCCCCCAAAAAAAATTAAAAACAAAACCAAAAACAAAATAGATAATTTTGGTAAGAATATTGCACAATAAATAAATAAATAAATAAATAAATAAATAAATAAATAAATAAATAAATTTAATGGTTGCCAAGAATGATGTGCATCATCCTCGTCATCATCACCATCATCATCACAGAGTGCAGAACTAGTCTAGTACCATCAGTCTGATGGGTAGGAATGATAGAGGGCAGTTTAAGAGTCATTGATTGGTGGCTCATGTGTTCTGTATGGGAACAACAAATGCCCCCAGTTTGGGGCAGCAAAATTGGCATTTCTACCTGCTTGAACCATTTTTGGTCCCTCTGTTGTTAGTCTTCTGGTGCCTCAACTTTTGGGGAAAATGAGGCAGCTCAGAAATGAAGTTATTATGCTTCTTATGCACCTAATGAAAACCATGATAACTAAAGACTTCAATCTGTAGTTCCCTGTAGAATAATTCTCGTTCTTCTAACCTGTCATCAGATAACATTAATGTCTCTGTGAAAAACAATTTTCTTTCCAAATCATCATTCAGGTACTGAAAGTAAGAATTAGACCACTTATTTATCTGATTTTCCTAACTGGAGATAATAAGTTTGTAAGGAAAATAGAATTTGGTAATTATACATATCAAATGTCTAGTATGTTCTCCGGAAAGGTAAATTATATGTTGTTACGCAAACATACAATAGGCAGAATTTCTCAATTACCATAGAATAAATGTGCTGAGAGCCAGGCAGAAGAAGCTGAAGTTGTAATTATACTATATGACACTTTAGTGTCTTCAAGTGAACCCTCCCCCCACAATGAGTTTAGAATCATCTTTATCTCCACCCTTCACACAGATTATGTGACATGTTTTACAGTAGCTCCTACTTTAGAGAGACTTGAAAACTCCCCGATTGGAATGTCTGTCACGGATCATTTAAAAATATCCAATCATCAAAAGGTTTGATTCATAAATATCAATAGGGCAACCCTTGCCCCTTGGTCCCCACTGAAAACAAATCAACTCACTGCCATGCAGTCCACTCCAAGTCTCATAGGGTTTCTAAGACTGCAAATTGTGATGAAAGCAGGTCACCTCAGCCTTTGTTCAGAATAACTTAGGGCCTGAAATGACTGATCTTGTGCTCTAAAATCTGATATCGACCAACTGTCCCATCAAAACCCCTGCCAAGAAGCCAAGCATGATAGATAGGTGTCAATCATATGATGCAATTTTTACTTTTGAGAAAAATGTTTCAAATGAGCATATCAATAGTGACCCTCCTTTTCTGATCTAAGAAGTCTTACCTGAGGCCAGGTGTAAAGTGAGACCCCAAAGAGAAACATGCCGGGTAATGCAAATTACATTAGAAGGTTATAAGGTGTGACATGCCTCACAATCTGGCGTCCCCAAGCCTTTCAACAGGTATAAATAAACATCTAATAAATGTCTACATTTCACGATTCAGCTCAGATTCAAGTTTTGTGGTTGATTATCCTTTTTCAAACTGTTCAATAATAGCATTAATCAGATTTAAGAGTTCTGGAAAGAGAATTAAAGCCAGTACTGGAGGAGATCTGAATCTGATGTTGAGAAGAAATGTGTACATTGATTTATTTGATTAGAGGTGCTTTCTGGAGACATCACAGCTTGTAGCAGTGATCACTTGCATTAGCACAATGAGATCATTGGGCAGAAAGAGGGTTAATGTCCATATTTAACATAGAATGTTTGTAATGAGAGTTGGAAACCAAACATGAAATCTGTGAATCAATATGTTTCTGGCCTTGATATTACCCACATTTTCTGGAGGTTGAATCTACTCTTGGTCAAGGAAAATGCACCAGTCAGAACAACCTGATAATTAAATTATAAATCCTTATTGTCTAGTCCTGAGGCTTCATAATCATGACCTTAGGAATAATTATTTGTCTTGTTTGGTCTGTTTCAAATGGCTCCCCCATTAAATCAGCTGGAGTTACCCTGATGGCATTGTGGTTATAAGTTGAGATGTGATCTTCAAGTTTGGAAGTTCAAAATCACTAGCAGCTTTGTGGGAGAAAGATAGGACTTTCTACTCCTTAAACAATTACAGTCTTGAAAACTCAGAGGGTAGTTCAGCTCCGTCCTGTAGGGTCACTATGAGTCACCATGACTTGATGGCAGTGACTTGAGACTATGTCAGCTATATCTGAAACATGGTCAGCATGATCTTTATTCCCTGTCTGTGCATTCTACAGTGTTCCCAGTGTAGTGAAGTAAATATGGTCTAATCTGATAACGTAGTCATTTTCTCAGCTACTAAAATCTAGACAACTTATCCAGGGGATAAGCATCTTGGGTGAATTCTCTTGCTCAGCCTGTGTAGGCTAAATAGATTTATTTGCCTTTGGGAAAGCCTTGATCTGGCACTTAGATTAAATCTAGATCTTTGACATTTATTCGATTCTACTAAATTATATTTCCTGGGCAGTGAATATCATGTCATTGGTATTCAAATAAACATGGTCTAAAATTTAGATTATGCTAATGATAACAATGATATCAGGGAGCTTCTAAGAGTTCATAGGAAGATTCCATTAAAATATAATGTATTTTTCTCTGAAACTTTGAAGCCCAAATATAATAACCATAACAACAATTCAGTCCATGGTATTTAGCTCTTCATATATGCCAGGACAGATGAGCTCTTTGGTTAATTTTCCTGATCAGAGGTCAAATTTGTGAGGAAGTTACCATTTGTTATCCATTTTGAGAACTGGGAAGTAGAGATTTTGAGCTATGGCATGACTTACTTGAAGTCACTGGTCTGCTGAAAGGCTGGAATCATTTACGTCCAGAAATACTAATCTTGTCACCTGCTTTGAGCAAAGGCCAGCTGCCTATGGGTCTATGTAGAGGCATCACAGCGAACAGAAATGCCACAACGATGTTTCAGAGAACGTATTCCTTATGGGCTTGTCAAATGCACTAGGGACCAGTCAGGGTGACTTGTTTGAGCCAGCATGGAATGAAAAATAAAAAGGCATAACAAATAGCTATTTCAGACACATGATAATTGAACTACCAAAGGTTCCCATTTGTAGTACAAATGGATAGTATTCAAACTAGAAATATTAAAGATTCTTCAGAAATGGTATAAAAATCCTGAAGAGTATTTTTTCACTTCTCTCTGAGGGCCATTTGTTCTCACATTCCAGTATGTTAATTCAACAGACTTGTTGGCATAAACAAAGGCAATTGATGTTATAGGCTAGTTTTAACACTTTCTCATTCATAAGAATATTAAATTATTTTAGGCAAAGTGGCTGTGTCAAACTGAATAGAAATAAAGGGAAAGTGGTAATTAGACTATGTTAAAATATAACCTCCAAGGATATTAAATATGCAAGAGCTCATCCATGAAGAATTAGACTGCAAGTGGTTGCACCATGTATTGGCTTATTTTGTAAGATATCAAATTACCGCTCATGAATAAATATGACTAATAATGGTAACGCTATAATTTAATGCTATGATATGAAAAATACTTTTTGATTCAAAAGAACTAGCTATATAGTTTATCCTCTTTGATCTCCAAGCTCTGAGAATACAGAAAGGAGTCCTGATGGTAGTGGTTAAGTGCTCAGCTGCTTAAACTGGAAGGTAAAAGGTTCGAATCTTCAGTTGCTCTTTGAGAAAGAGCAGTGGCTTTCTGCTTTTGTAAAGACTGAGGCCTTGCAAATCCTCCTCCGTCCAATTTGCTGTAAGCTGGAACTGTTTCTGTAAAGCATTCATACTTAACTCTGAGACTTGAAGTCTTACAGTCATGTTGGTAAGCTCTTTCTCTCCAGACTTTCATATTCCAGTAGCAATCTTGTCTAATGATTATCTTGACCTACCTTATTTCTTTGGCTAACCCCCAAATCTGTACCCCCAAATCTGAAAATGTCAATAAGTTAAATCATTAGAGTCTTAGATTGTGCTCAGCACTCTCTTTGCTCTGCCTGTGTACTCACAATGGTCATTATTATCTGGACCGTGCCCCCTGCCCATCATACTTCCCCACCCAGTGCTGATTTCACGTAAACTTCTCTCTGGATTTTCTGACTCAGAATATTCTGCCTCCTTTTCAGGTAGTTCATTTCCTGCTAGTGCTATGTTTTTGAAAAAGAAATATATGAGCCTATAATTATAGAAAAGGAACTCTTGGTGTATTGGTTGAAGTTCTCTCTCAACTGTTCGTTTGAACTGTGGGAGAGAAATATTGCAGTCTATTTCTGAAAAGATTACAGTCCTGGAAACTGTATGGGGCAATTCTACTCTGTCACTTCATCCAGTAGAGGAACTTCATCTTTTGCACTGACCTTGTCCTTTACTATGTGTAATGTCCTTATCAAGGAACTGGCCCCTCCTGATGACATGACCAAACTGATATTTCATAAAAAATAAACAAAAAAAAAACCTGAAAGAAATCTTTTGCAGCAGATTTGCCCAAGACATTGTTTGGTTTCTTGACTGTGACTTTCTTGAGGATTGATTGTAGAGCCAAGTAAAATGAAGTCTTTGAAAACTCTAACATTTTCTACATTTATTGTGATATTGTTCATTGGTTCAGTTGTTAAAACTTTTGTTTTCATGACATTAAACTGGAATCCATAGTGAAGGATATGGTCTTTGTTTTTTATCAGTAATTCAAATTTTCTTCATTTTAATCAAAAAAGGTTGTGTTGCCTGTGTTTTTGCACATTGTTAATGAGTCTGCCTCCAATTGATACCATCTTCTTCATTCCAAGCCAGTCTCTAGGCCTATTTGCTCAGCATGCAGATTGCATAATTATGGTGAAACAATACACCATTGATAAGTAACTTTCCATGAATTATCCCCTTATTTGTTTCAACAATGCATCTATATAAATGTTAGAGAATGTGCTAGTTTAAGTCTACTAGAGAAGCAAAACCAGTGCTCTATGTATATTTCACATTAAGGAAGTGTGGCTCAAACAGATGAAGCAGCAGGCAAATCTGATCTAGTTGAAATGTAGGCATCATATATCATCCTGTAGGATTTCCTTGACTTGTGTATCTGTTGAAGTTGACAAACAAGGAAGCAGGAAGATGAACCAGAAAGCAGGAAGATCATGGGGCACTGGAGGTATAGGTGGATGAATCCAGTGCAAGCAGGTTAGGCTCCTGACTGCAAAAACAAAAGTATTCAAGGTCACTAGACAATATGGCATGCATCTGATGGCTCCCAAGCTCAGCAAACCATATGGTAAGTCTGTTGGCCTAACCCCGAATAACTGGAGAACAGGGTGACAGTGTGACAGATGCAGGATCCAGACCAGCGTGAAGAGCAACACACACTCAGAGTAACATAGCGAACTCCCCTTTTCGAGTGGGAGAGTGCTGTTTCCACTGTCACACAAGAGATCTGATGACTGGAGGGCGTAGTTATTGCTTTCAAGAGGGAGATACGTTTCTTAGCTGAATCCTGGCTCATACTTCCCCCTCATTCTTGATACCATTCCGATTTACCCACCTTTCACCAATTCAGGTAAATATTTCCAGTTTAATGGAATGACTGAGTAGAACCAGTTTGAAGTCTTGAGTTGTGCAAGTAATTCTCATCCTTTAATTGATATTTTGTTGAACTACTACAAATCCATTTATGTCAGAAAGAATAATTCATCTGTGCACTGGTCATGGCATCACATATTGATTATAAAAAGAGGAGACCAGTGCTAATGTCTGGGTCTACTCTGCTAGGTTTTCACTGACAAAGACATGAAAATTAGGGATCATAAGAGAACAAATCTCAAACAATTATAGAAAAAAATTGAGGAGCTTCTAGAAACTCGGAGAAAATATTATCTTTCAATTCCTTATGAACTTTTTAAAATCCCCTTTATAAAGTTGGAAAATACCCACTTGCTTATAGCAAGAACCCATTTAATGTCATCTTATAACTCATAGATGAAATCCTAAATTCCTACCATGCTAATGATTTTCTGTGATGCTGTCATAAACTATCTCCATATTTTTTCTATTTACTTTCACTCTGAAGCAAATAATAAATTCCAAATCTACACATAATACAAATGCACAGGTACAGAGAAAACTGAAATTGATAGACATGAACTTATAATTCAGTTGTTTTAACTATATAGAACAGAATTTTTGGCAGCTCATCCGTGCATTTCTCCAACTCTTTCCAACCTTTTTGGTTCAATGATAATCACAAAGCTGAAGCTTATTATTAAATCATGACCTCTTTTCTTAATAGAGTTATTTAATATGTATGTACCCTTGTTTTCTACTTTCATATCAATAGAATCATACTGTGTACTAGCCCATCGTACTTTCTAAGAGAAATGAACTATGGCATTCTACCAGAAAGTGCTCCACTCTATATACTGAAAATGTGATAAAGGTTCTTTATGATGTTGACCAAATACTTTCCTACTTTAGAACTCTCTTTTTATGCACTTCATATATTTCAGCAGTGAGACCCAAACTCAATCCGTTGTTGTTGAGTTGATTCTGGCAAACTTAGGACAGAATAGAACTACTCTTTATGGTGTTCAAGGTCCTGAATCTAACAGTAGTTTTCAGCAGTGCATCACAAGGAGCTTCCAGAGGTTCATGTGGATATAGACGAGAACACAGAACAAGGGAGTTCATTGCTGAAAACAACGAATAACAGAAAGGTATTTACTCTGTTTTATTGAGACTCAATGGACACTTAACTATTTGGGGTATAGCAAACTATGATTAGCCTAGAGAAGAATGGAAATTCCAGAGCACTTCATTGTGCTTATACATCAAGAGGCACTTATGCAAACAGAGCAAGGCACTAGTGCATGGTTTACAATCAAGAAAGGTATATGCAGGGGTGAATCCTGCCCCCCATACTTATTCAGTTTGTATTATGAGCAATTCAGAGAAGCTGGATTACATGGAGAAAAAAAATATGCACTAGGATGGGTAGAAGGTTATTGACAACCTGCCATATATAGATAACACAACCTTGCTTGTTGAAAGTGAGAATGATTTGAAACAAAGTTCAGAATAGAGAATTGCAGCTTTCATTACGGACTACAATGCAATACAAAGGAAACCCAAACCCTCACAACTGGTCCAATAGGTAACATTATGATAAATGGAGAAATGATTGAGGCTGTCAAGGATTTCATCTTTGTAAGATTCACATTCGAGGTTCACGGAAACAGAGGTCAGGGGATCAAATGACACATTACATTGGGTCGATCTGCTGCGTGAGACCTTTTTAAAGTGTTGAAGAACAAGGATGCTGCTTGAGCAGTAAGATGCACACCTGAACTACGCCATGGTATTTCCAATGGCCTCTTAAGCATGTGAAAGTTGGGGCACTGGATAAGCAAGAGCAAAGAAGAATCAATGTGTTTGAATCATGGTGCTGGCAAAGAATGTTGAAAGTACCATGACTGCCAAGAGAATAAACACATTTGTCTTGGAAGAAATACAGCCAGTAGCTGTGCTTTCTCTTAGTGGCAAAGACAGAGAGACTTCAGCTCACATACTTTGAGCCTGTTGTCTGGAGAGACTAGTCCCTGGAGTAGTTCATCCTGCTTGGTAAAGTATTGGGGCAGTGAAAGAGAGGCAGGTCCTCAAGAAGATGGATTGGTTCAGTGGCTCTAACAATGGCCTCAAACACAAGAATAGCTTTGAAGAGAGCGCAGTCCCAGGCAGGGCTTTGATAGGTTGTTCATGGGGCTGCTAAGACATCTGACATCTGACAGCAACCACAAATACGGCTGGAAGCTGACTGCCACATAATTTCTCCTGGAGAATCCCATGGTTGTGAATGGCTTCCTAATGGGCTGCTTAATATTTTACCATTATGCCCACCAGGACTCTTCTTTCCACAGAAGCCATCATTTTCTTCAAGCTGCCATCATGTCTTCCTTTGAACCAATGTAGTAATCAAGTGTTTTTATCACAAATATCACAAAAGGGCTGTCTTCTGTTTCCGTGTGTCATGTTATCTGCATCCATCTGCAGGTGTTAAAGTGGACTGCACATGTCCATCTTTGTAATGTAATGAAGAAAATGAAAAAAATTACAAAACCTGCAAGACCATAGCAAGCCTGATCGTGTCACCTCTCAAGACTAATTTCTCATCAGTTTGTTCCTCATCCTTTGCATTTCCTCCCACGTTTGTCTTCCTGCTCACTTCACCACAATCAAATCTGAAAAGACCAAAGTGGAAAACTCAAAGTGCCCTATAAAGATATAGACATCAGACACCGGGTTTGGTTCAATGAAAAAGCATTTATGTCTTTAGAACATAATAAAGAATCAAGATGCTAACATGCACAGATACAATGTCAATTGAATGTTAGTAGACAAGTCATGTTTTTATTAAAAGTTGAAATATTTTATGATTTTATTTTATGACATTTTTGAACAGGTAAATTTAATTTATGATAGAAAAATCAAAACAGTGGATATTACAGGTGGCATGGGAATTGTAAAGTATTTGGAAGGGCACGAAGAATTTCTGGTGTGATATTAATTTTCTACATATTTTTAGTAAATGTGGAGTTATTCATTTGAGCACTGGTCAAAACAGCAGGCCCAAAGGATTCTCAAATCAGGAATCTGAAAGGGAGAGAGTCCTGCGGGCACAGCAGCAAGTGCTTGTCTACTAACTGAAAGAGTAGAGATTCAGACCAACCAATTACTCTCTGGGCAAAAGATGTGGCAGGCTGTTTTCATAAATATTACAATTTTGGAAATCCTATCAGGCAATTTTACTATTTCCAGTAGGGTCACTATGAGTTGAAACTATTTCCATGGCAATGGGATAAAAACCTCTATGGGACTAAGTCCCCAGGTTCTTTCTCTTAGGGACTAACTAGGACGCTCAAATCTCGGATCGTTGGGTTAGAATCATTACCCTTAACAACTATGCCTACAAGGTATAGGTAGATATGTGTCAGAACTCAGTGACTATGCAATCATTGTGTATTTAAATTTCACCTGAAATAACATAGCTAAAATTTTAAAAATCCATATGGTATTTTAAGCATCTATCACAATAGTCTAAGATAAGAAACTGCATGTACAAAATATAGCTAAACACAAATGCAGAACCCACAAGGAGTTTTCAGAATAGAATTTTCTTACTTAGTAGACTGTATTGGTATTTCTACTGTAATTCTTTTTCTTCCAAGAGAAATGTCATAGAGGCTGGGACATGGAGAAATTTTAGCAAGTCCATAAAATATCAACAAAAAAGATTAAAGGGATAGCAAGTCATACTTTTGAGGAAAGATAAAAGGAGGTTGGCCTATTTTGTGTAATTTTCAGAATAGAAGTTGAGAGATTACTTAAGAACCATCTTCCCCCTGTGTGAAGGGGAAGCGTTATGTTCATAGAGACCCACAGAGGTATTAGGGACCTCTGAGTTCATTTAATCCAGTCTTCTCTTTAACAAGTGAAAACACTGCAGCTCAGAGAGCAGCTGTCACTGGTTGAAGATCCCAAAGATCCTTCCTGGTTGAGCTGGTGGGGGGCGGCCACAGAGAGGGCGTTTAACTCAGTGAGAATAGAACTAAGATACATGAGAATACAGGGAGGGAGTTTTAATAAAGAGTAAATTTCTTTTGGTATAGATAAAATTCTATTTAAAGAAAAGTCCCTTTTATCCTGCTCATTCATGCACACATCTGCCCAAAGTCCTCTGTGTTAGTATGGGTAGACTAGAAAAACAAATTCATAAACATGCATATGACTATAAGGGAAAGGTTTACATACAAAAGGAATGGAACATCGAAAAAGCAGCCCAAGGTCATAAGTCCAATATTAGCTCACATGTCTGAAACCAGTCTATAAAGTCTTCTTCCAACTCATGAAGCATGTGCAATGACACCAGGACAATCACAAGCCAGTGGGTGCAGAATCTTGTGTGTCTAGTGGCAGTTGAAGCCTATCAGAGCTGGCAGGGGTTTCTCTGGCCCGAGAGGTCTGGTTCCATCAGGGTAAACCCATGTGGCATTTCCTCTAGTCCTTCAATTCCTCGCATGCTGCCATCTTGTCTTGTTGGTCTACCAACTCCCAGAAACTGAGTCAAGTCTCTCGTCTTCAATTGGGAAATACCATGAGACTTCTCAGAATTCTCAGGAGAAGTTCATGCCCACATAGAAGTCTCATTTACTATCTCCAGATTGACAGGCTAGACTCCACCCCTACATTCCCAATCATGAAATTGATACACGAGTATAGGACTGCCACATCCTCCAAACACTTCTTACTCTCAAAATTATCATTAACTGACCTCAAGTTTTAAGGTAAGAGTTCTGACTGGATTAAATAGTTCAGGAGTATCCTGCTTCCCAGGCTCAGTGACTCCAGGTCTACACCCAAATGTCTGTGGGGCTTTGGGAGCTCAGTGGTAGAATTCTTCCCATGTGGAGTTTGAGTAATGGCCAATGCACCTTAAGTACAACCAGCATCTGTCAGTAGAATCTTGATTTCAGTTTTGATGCTGAAAATTTTACATATGTCAACAGAACGTTTAGATTACAACAGACTGTAGAAAGTCCTGGAGCTACACATCCAAACTCAGCAAATGCAAACCTTACCAGTCCAGTCATCAGATCGACATTACTGGACACAATTTTGCTCTGTTGTGCTTAGTAGCTGGGAGCTAACAAGAAGCCTGTTTTGGCCTGGCTTCCCCCTTGAACTAGGTCATTCATAATGAAAGTCAACCTTTTCCTCAGAATCTTTTATTTTTAATTTTATTGGGGGCTCTTACAGCAACTACCACATTCAGTACATCATTTGTATCAAGCACATTTGCACACATGTTTCCACATACATTTCCCAACATTTTCCACTTGAGCCCTTGGTACAAGCTTCTCTTAAAAAAAAACTCCCCTTTCCCCTCCCCCC
>PVJH01041959.1:0-14614 GCA_004026705.1 Nesogale talazaci | reverse complement strand
CGCGCGCCCCCCCCCCCCCCCATAGCAGGAGCTCAGTTCATGTTTCCAGGTCACAGATTGCTAATTTGCATGATACTTTACTCTTTTGCATAATGTCATAATTGAGAGCCAGGAAGGTTTGGGCTGGAGAAGCATGGTCGGGGGGACAAGGGCATGATCAGGCAGGAAATCTTGCACCCTTCCACAGGGAATTACTTTATTCTTCACTTCTTGAAAAGCACCAATTACTCCTCCACCCCCAATAGATTTTCATTGTTCCAGGGATTTCAATTATTCTCTCCGACAGAGACTAAGGTACAGAATGGTTTCTGATACACTTTGAAATTGATTGTTAAACTTATATTTCCATAAAGAAGTGCTTTAAAGAAGAAAACACGAGAAACTTTTGAAACCGCATCTCCATGGAACTTAGCAAGGGCTTTCCGCTCCTCGTGGCTGAATGCACACGGAGCAGGAAGGGGGCCGCAGTGGAATCCAGACCACGGATGCAGATCCTGGGTAGCTGTGACTTAGAGCTTGTCATCCAAGAGGCCCTCAGCCAAGAGACTGCCAGGAAATGAATGAGTAGACGAAACATTTCTGGAAGAGATGTGTCTGCTCCAGGGCTTTTCTGGTCTCTCAAGGCTCTGTGTCCCACTCATAACTGTCAATAGGCAGGAATGTTGTGGCATTAATAGAATGATGTTATTGACAAGGACCAGAGAGGGCAAAAGAGAGAAGAGAGTACCAGTATTCCTGGGGGCATCGCTCCTTGTTTGATTCGACCCTTATAAAATATCGTAAGAGTTTGTAGATCAGAGGACACTTTTCCCGAGAGGAGGGTGGAGGAAGATCAGATGAGCAGGGTCACGAAATTGCTGCTGGTGGACCATTATGTCTCAAGGAACTGAATGTGGAGAGAGGGAGTGAGAGATGCCTAGAGAAGGCTTATAAGGCAGGGCCTGAGAAAGAGCCCACTGACTCTTGGAAGCCTTCCCCTATTTTTCTTATCCATGTAACTTTATCTCTTTAAATTTTTGCCTTGTTCTCTCTCACTCTCCTACTCTTTTTTTTTTTTTGACGGTGGGGGGGGGGCATCACTGGGAGTAGGAGGCCCAGCCCCACTGCTGGAATTGAACCTCCGTCCCAGTGGGCCGCAGTCCTGCGCACAACCACTACGCCACCGGGGCTCAGCCCTCTCCTACTCTTTTTGTCGTAGTTATTTTGTAAAACAGGAGAACGATTTCCCTGTCATTCTCTCTGTTGATCATATCAATTCCTATTTCTTCCAGCAACATGCAGTTCGAGTCTTCCAGTGGACCCATGCATTGATGTTAAATGCTTTGATCGGCCTGAAATTCATTTTAGTTCACAGTGGTTGGGGAGATTCTAACTCTGTTTTCCTCTCGATTTACTCACCTGTTACCCAAGCATCACTTCATTGAACAATCTTCCCTTTAGCTGCTGGTTTGTGCTGCCAGTAAAAGCTTATTTGATCCAGTTAAGAGTGGAGAGGATGACAGGAATGCAGTCCGCCCAGCATGGCAGGAATGCAGCCAGACATTTGATCTGACCATCTGGGCGGCCTGCAGAGATTCCATCTCAGCTGACCAGGCGGCATATGTCTCTCAGACGGGTTTGGTCAGCCGGTTGGCCCTTCTGCTTCAAGAGCGTGGCCAAAGGAGCATCAGGCAGAGAGCTCTGCCTGTGCACTAGGGGCAGTCCCTGGGGCATCCTTGGTTGGGTCGAGAGCTAGCTAGTGAACTACTTCCTCCCTAGCTGCCTCTGCTGTGTTCCTCTTGGTGGGTCAAGGCCACCCACCGGGGCTCCCACACATGACCCAGATGGGGGAGGAAGTCATAATTCTGAGCTGTCCTATGTAGTCTCTCCTCCGAAATAAGGCTTCGTGCAAAGTTCATTGACAGTGTGGTGCCCCTACCTGGAAGGAGAAACCAAACCAAATCAGACCTGTTGTCGTTGAGTTGATCTGACTCTCGGTGGCCCCAGGTTTTTCTAGGCTGTAATCTTTCCAGACGCAGCCTGCCAGACCTTTCTGCCTTGCCACCATGGGGTGAGTTGAAGCCACTAACCTTGAGGTTAAAAACCCACTGCCAACCACAAGATCAGCAGTCTGACTGCACCAGCTGGCACTGCCTCACTGGAAGACCAAGGTGCAGTGGCTCCCACAAAGGCTTCCTGCCTCAGCAACCTCGGGAGCAGGCTATCTGTCCTCCTGCAGTCTGTCTACCTGCATCACCGTGGGGGTGGGGGTGGGGGGACCCGACCCGATGGCAGTGGGCTTGGGTTGGCTTGGTTCTGAACTGATGTTTCCAAGAGCCCTCAAGGAGAACTCTCATGTCCTTTGCTAACTCGAGAGCTGCCTTCTATCCCAAAGGTCCATGCTCCCTAGGGAGTTGGGGTGGGGGTGGGGCAGAAAAGTTCTATGATCTTTAACTACCCCATTCTCCATGAGTTTCTTGAAGGCCCTCTCACAGCTTCTCATAAGGAGGCCAGGAGGTCCTGCCCCTCCCTTCCTACCCAGTGTGAGGGGGCGAGATGCTTCCCAGTGTGGGCAGGAGTCCCCTTGAAGCCATGCTCCTCACTGCCATCGAGTCTTAGGGACCCTGGGGAACAGGGTAGAACTGCCCCTGTGAGGGTCTGAGCCCTTTATGAGAGTCAAAAACCCCATTTTCCCTTGGAGTGACTGGTCATTCTGAACCACCGATCTTGCCGTTAGTGGCTCATCACTTCCCCCCTGTGCTCTGGTGGCTCCTTCCCCTGGGACCAGGGGGTGACTGCATTCTACTCATTGGCAGCGGGGCAGGCCATTGAGGCAGTGCTCCTCCCTGGAATGAGGCGGGACTTGGATCACGTGGCCAATCAGCAAGGAGGCATCTGTCCTTCTCCAACAACCAAACTCACTGCCATCAGGTTGATTCCAACGCATAGGGACCCCGGAGGGCCAAGTAGAGCTTCTCTTTGGGGTTTCCCAAGGGTGTGCATCCTTACTGAGCAGAGAGCCTTCCTTTTCTTCCGCAGAGCAGTATGGGTACAAATCACTCAGATGGCCAGCCGCAGCCCACCAGTGAACCACTGCGCAGCAGGGATCACGTCCTTCTCTAGAGAGGTTGAAACATAGGTCACTTTTGACCTAAATTCTTAGGGCTTGCATCCAAACCAAAGGCGAGGACGTCGAGTCCACTTGGAGTCATTGCCATCCGGTCTACAGGGCAGGTTAGAAACACCCTGTGGATTTGCAGGACTTTGATTTTTTTCTGGGAGTAGAAAGTCTCAGCTTTCGCCCACAGAGATGGAGTGGCTGATGGTTTAGAACGGATGATCTTGTGGTTAGCAACCCATCTCATAACCCACTATGCCACCCGAGCCCCTCGGGCATTGGATCAGGAAAGATCATATCAAGAGAGCAAAATAAACGAAAGAAGCCCGACAACCTAACAAGGTGCGGTATAATGTCCTGGAAAGTCCCTTGCACAGGGGACAAGGCCGTGAGCATGACTGTAGTGACTGTCATCTCTTGAACACATACCACAGACCAGCGACTGTGTTGGGGGTTCACCTTCAGGAGCTCCCTCAGACCTCTCCACCACCTCATAATGCTGAAGAAACAGAGAAGTCCAGGGAGGTTAAGCCCGAAAGCCCAGGTCTGAGAAGTAGGGCTGGGGACAGCCTACTGATTGAACTCAGGTCTCTACGTGACTCCAGACATGGGTTTGACCTGTTTTGCCACTGACTTGTTTTCTGCTGTGGGCAAGCGACTACCTTTGGACCTTCATGATCCCAACTAGAATAAATCAGTGGGACCCACGATGTCTTTTCAGCCCTAAAGTACCCTGACTCCAACCATTGGCACCTTGAGGCAGATACTGCCCCTTTTGGTGCCTCTTTTGGGTAAGCGATGTTGCTGTACAGGCAGAACATATTTGAGACCCCACTGAGAGAGGGAACCCTTGGGTGTGATGCTCCCTCCTTCACCTGTGACCCCAGGTGCCCAAAGGAGGTTCCCAGGCAGGAGTGGACATGTGTGGGGCCCATGTTTCCTTGCTGGGGGGTTTAACTTGAGGGACCATCAAGTCAGGTGCACCTTTCAAAACCTCTGGGGAAAGATCCTGCTATTGGGGACAAAGAGATCTCCTTTATTGGCAAAAAACCAAGCTTGTCTTGCAGTTTGACAGCAAGCTAAGCTGATATGCTCATCATGGAACCTAAACCAGGTAGCCAAGAGAAGGGCCGTGTGTGGGAGGATGTGGCTGTTGCTTTAGTTGTCGTTGGCAAGGCTTCAGCTCATCATTGACCTGGGAAGAATCCTACGTCTGAATCTCCGGTCATAGAAAGACTTTCAAAAAGTTTGTAGAAAAACTCCATTATGTTTCAGTTCCTTTTTTCCCATGAAAAATTTTTGACGTGTGCTTGTGTAAGGCTGAGCTCAGGCCAACCATCCCGACTGTCCAGCACTGCATGCATTTTGCAAGCACAAATCCAGACACTTTGCCCTGCTAACTTGGTCGGCAGTTCAAAACCACCAGCTGTTTGGCAGGGAAAAGATAAGACTTTCTACTCCCATAAAGACTTACAGTCTCCAAAGTCCACAGGGGGCAGTTCTACACTGTCCTATGGGGTCACTATGCATTAACTAGCACCAGGAGCCCCTGTACCTCCTCTGAGTGCTCACAACCTCAGGCAAAGGGAGACTGTTTCAGTGCAAACAGCTCAAGAAACAGGGTCCTTCCACTGATAAATTTCAGAGAGCACGCCAGCCCTGCTAAGAAGTCAGTCCCATTCCTGACAAGGCTGCAAAGGACGGTCTGCGCCCTGTGAGTCAGCTCCACAGCCAAAGAAATACACAGAAGAAGATGATTATGGGTGTTTTTGAAACTTGTCCCTTCCTGCCCAACCCGGGACAATATTTACAAAGCAGACATGCAAACAAGCAGACCTTCTTTTCAGGTTTAGGGGCCCTGGTGAGCCAAGCTTTCCCCGTGCCCGAGCCCTTGCCCAGCGTGAAGTTGGGTGTTTAAAGAGTGCGTCTGCCAGCCCTGTGTGCCTGCCTTCGCTTTGGTGGTTTCGATGTGGTTAGGAAGCTCAGTGGCTGTGTTGCTTGCTCTTGCTTGGGCAAGGAAGAGGACCTTTGAAAGGGAGAACATTCATGAGGATGCCCAGTGTGGACTTCAATTATCTTTACGATTCTGTCATTTACATGTGTGCAAACATAAAGCTAGGTATAAATCCCGTAAGCCTATGGCTCTCATGCAACTGTAAATCTAAAACAAATGTACAAATTCTTTGCAAACAGAAATCACAAATGAGATTGTGAATGTGGACTCAAACCCCCAGGTCTAACTCTTGATTTAGAAGGGCCATGTAGGAGAAGGCTTCATCTCTGTGTGATATTCCCTTGTGAGTGTCTTGCCTGATTTGATTTTGTATATAAAAAGGCCATTCTTCTTTTTTTTTTTTTTCAGGCATCACTGCCCTCAGGTGGTGGGAGTAGGAGGCCCAGCCTTTGCTCCTGGGAGCTGGAATCGAACCTCCATCCCAGTGGGCCGCAGTTCCGCTCACAACCACTACGTCACCGGGGCTCAGCCCCTTTTATTTTATTTAATTAATTAATTTATTTTTTGGGGGGGGCATCACTGCTCTCTGGTGGTGGGAGTAGGAGGCCCAGCCCCACTGCTGGAATTGAATTGAACCTCTGTCCAGTGGGCCGCAGTCCTGCGCACAACCACTACGCCACCGGGGCTCAGCCAAAAGGCCATTCTTTGAGCCATCGTTGTGTTGTTCTTGCTGCCCCACCCCATTTGTTTGTTTTTTTTTAACTCGTTGGTCTCATTTTGAGCTATTAAGCCATTAGTAAGCCATCATTTTATTAAGTTGCAATAAAAAGACATTTCCCAATATCTAGCACTGGAGAGCAATTGTAACGCACAATTAAATTCAGAGCATTTGTAATGCTTAATTAATTTCACTGTGTATTTACTTACTGCTCACAAGCACTTAAATATTGGGGTAGGCACAGATGAAGACTACAGAATGCATCTGGGAGCAATCAGAAGAACCCAGAAAATATTTTGAGGGGAAGGAGAGGGTGTACCCATAGCCAACATGTGCATGGTGATGCGATGATTCTCGTACTGAGTGAATTGATGATCAATGCCAAATGATCATCAGAAAGAAAAAGCACTGTGAGTGTCATACAGACTGAACTTGATCATGGTAGATTTTCAGACAAGGTGGGACTTGGCTTGGGTTGGGTGAGATGAAGATTGCAGAGAGTAGAGAAGGGAATACTGCTGTTAAAGGAAGGGTATGGATAGAGGTATCTAGAGCAGTGGTTCTCAACCTGTAGGTCATGACCCCTTTGGGGGTCAAACAACTCTTTCACAGGGGTTGTCTGATTCATAACAGTAGCAAAATTATAGTTATGAAGTAGCAACAAAAATAATTTTATGGTTGGTGGGTCACCACAACATGAGGAACTGTATTAAAGGGTTGAGCCATTAGGAAGGTTGAGGATCACTGTTTTAGAGGTAGGTGGATAAAAGTACTCAGAGGGAGGTGTTCATAAGGAAGCAGACAGGACCAACCTGGAAAGGCACATTGGATACAAACTCTGGTGGTCTTGAATGTCAGGACAGAGACCATGCTTTGTATTGTCATTAGTGGGACTTAACGACTCAGGAATAATAAGACATCATGGCTAAAGGCTATCTTGCATTTTTTTAAAAAAAATTTACTGTATTGGGGGCTCTTAAAGCTCTTATAATAATCCATACATATATTCATTGTGTCAAACACATCTGTATATATGTTATCATCATCTTTTTCAGAACATTTTCTTTCTACTTGAGCCCCTGGCATCAGCTTCTCATTACCCTCCCTCCCTCCCCTCTCTCCCATGTCCCCTTGATCATTTATGAAGTATTCTTTTTTTTTTTTCAAGTCTTACACTGACCACTCTCATTTCATAAACTTTTCTACTGTCCATCCCCCTGAGAGGTTGGGGGGGAGGAATATGTCAATTGTCATGATTGGTTTCCTCTTACTCCCTGCCCCCCTTCCCTTTCCTTCCTAGTATTGCTGCTTCCCTTATTGGTCCTGAGGGACTTATCTGCTCTGGATTTCCCATGTTGCAAGCTTTTACTTATATCAGTATACATATTCTGGTCTAGCCAGATTTGTAAGATAGAATTGGGGTCATGGTGGTGTGGGTGGGGGAGCGTTAAGGAAATATAGGAAGCTTGTGTGTTTTATCAGTGCTATACTGCACCCTGACTGACTCATTTCTTTCTTGTGACTGTTCTGACTGGGGTGTCCAATTGACTACTGATGGGCTTTGGATCTCCACTCTGCACTCCCACTCATTTCCAATGATATGCTTTTTTTTTTTTTAATTTGTTTTGTCTTGGGTCTTTGATGCCTGATACCTGATCCCATCAACACTTCATGATCCCACAGGTTTGTGTGCTTCTTGTTGCTTTTAAGGTAGATGGCTGCTTGTTTATCTTCAAGTCTTTAAGACCCCAGATACTATGTCGTTTGATAGCCAGGCATCATCAGCTTTCCTCACCACATTTACTTATGTACCCATTTTGTCTTAAATGAACGTGTCAGGGAAGGTGAACATCACAGAGTGCCATGTTAGCAGAACAAGTTGTTCTTGTGTTGAGGGAATACTTGAGTGGAGACCCAATATTCCATCTGCTATCATAATACTTTATAAATGTACATAGATACATTTCCCTGTCATTGTACTTACATATATACATGCCTGTATTTAGACCTCAATAAACATCCTTGGCCTCTTCCTTCGATTCCTAGAGGCGATCTTAAACATAGTAAGCTAAGTGATGCCAGCGAGTGGATTCCAACTCATAAGTGACATTATAGGACACAGTAGAACTTCTTCTTAGGGTTTCCAAGTCTGAAAATCTTTAGCAAATTAGACAACTTCATCTTTCTCCTAAAGAGCAATTGGTGGTTTGAACCACTGACCTTGAGATGAGCAGCTTAACTCTTAACCCACCAGGGCTCCTTAATGTTGAACTGCCTCAATGGTTATGAAGTTCCAACATATTCTCTCTCAAGGTTTTGTCAGTGTTTTGCTGTTGTATGGATGTGTTGGCAGAGATCTGTTTGTAGCAGGGATGTTTTTGGCCTCAGGGATGGTTGACATGTTGCTGTGATGGTGTCCATGTGTGTTTGGAGGCAGACACATTCTGCTGGTGTATGCACAGACCCTAGGAAGAAAGCATCTTGCCCTCAGACTCCTGCTATAATGATAGGGTCAGACAGATGCAAAGAAATTGTAGCAGCAGCTGTTTGATCTTCCTTCTCTCTTCAAGTCTCTTCTCCAACCTAGGTCTCTACACCTTGCTGCTTCTAACTCGATCTTACTATAGAATACAAAGGATTTGTCTTGTTTGACATCTATCTCGTTACACTCTCATGAACCTTTTGAGGCCATTGGACTAGGATAGGCATTTAAATCTTTGCTATAACTAAGAAAACTGAGGCACAAAGGAGAGAACTTGGTCCATTGAGATCGTATTTCATGGCATTTGAGGGATGGATGTTGGTTCCCCAAGGCTGACCGACCCAGGGGGCAGACCCAGTGCAACTGGTAGGGGAAATTCCAGTCCATGTCGTTCACATGTTGAGACCCAACAGCAAGACCCTTCTCCCTAAACTTCAAGTTGGACAGTGTACTCCAGAGGGGGTCTCTAGTTGCTTTAGTTGGAACACATACTGGTTCCAGATGAATCACTGCTACCAGAAAAAAAGTGGTGTGTTTGGCCATGTCTGGATCACCCATCCATTGGAATCACTTATCCATGAGGCCAGAAGTAGGGGGGAGCAATAGCCGAACACATCGGACATTCATTTCACCGGCGGTGGTGCCACTCACTTTGCCATACATGTTGAGTCATTTCTAACTCAAGATAGTCCACATGGAACCAAATCAGTGTTTTTCAGAACTGGTCCAGATTCTTCTCCCTGAAAAAACAATGGGGTGGGCTTATAGGAATTCTGTGGAAGAAACCCTCTCAAAATCCATCAATAGTCTCTAAACTTAAAGAAGAGAAGGTCTAAAGGAGAAAGTGGGTGGGGCCAGGTGGTGACATGCTGTTGGAATTCCCCAAGCTCTCAGGTGCAATGGTGTTTAGAAGCATTCATCAACTTGAGTTAGGTTTCATCCTATCTTGGCCTCTTTCTAAACTCAGGGAAGGGGCGGAAGCTGTGGCAACTTCCAGGGACTGCCTGACTCCATAGACTTTCTACCAAGCAACGGTCTTGGGGATGTCAACAGCTCTACATATTCTGTGGTCCTGGAGTGGAGATCAAACCAATAGCAAAAAAGATATTGTTTTTTTGGGGGAGGGGAGGGGGGATATCACTGCCCCCTGGTGGTGGGAGTAGGAGGCCCAGCATTGCTCCTGGACAGTTGCTGCTGAACCTCCAACCCAGTGTGCCGCAGTCCCATGCACAACCACTATGCCACTGAGGCTCAGCCCGCAAAAAAATATATAAAAAGTCATGTAGGTGAGGAATTTTAGAAGACATCAGTCTCTAGACATAGACCTGGCTGGCTCCCCACCCACTCTCCCATTTGCATGAGTGACCTGGCCACATCAGTTGGCATTAGCTAGCCTTCCAATTTCAGGCCTGCAGAGATACAGCCTGTGATTAGATCCAATCATCTACCCACAGAAGCACTGTGGAAAAGAACACACTTGATTAGACTGGTAGCAACAAGAGGAATAAGTGAACCCAACACACACACACACACACACACACACACACACACACACACACACACAGGTCCAGACCCGTGGGCATATTACGCAACAGGAAAGAAGGAGGTCAGCAATGGACTAGTAGGATACTTAAAGGCAGCAGGAAAAGAATTTAGAAAGCAGATCGGAATTTGCTCAAACTCCTATCTGTGATTGAATTGATCAGTCGTAGATGCTGCCAGCCCCTAGTACAGAAGAAAATAGAGGAATACCAGTACATGGAGATGAATGCAAATGAGTCAGGAAGCAACTGTCAATGGTTGATATCACTTGCATGTCCTAGCTCTGGCCAGGTGTGCCACAGAAGTTAACTGCTCAGTTGTTGACCAGAAAGCCCATGTTCAAACTGACTAGCTGTTCCGGGGAGAATGATGCGGCAGTCAGATGTCATAAAGATGCCAGCCTCGGGAACCCTGGGAGACAGTTCGACTCTGTCCTCCATGGTCACTGTGAACAGAAATAGACTTGATTCTGCTCTGGGTTGTGTGGGTGTTTGAGTGCTCTCCTCTCATGCTGGGGGCAGTACCTTCTGTAGCTGAGTTTTAAAAATTGGCACCACAATTGCATGAGTAATTGAACTTCTGGACCTTCAATGAAAGAATTTATCAGGAAAAAGCAAAAACAAACTACATTGTCATGAATCATTTTGATACCTCAAAAAAAAATCAAACGCACTGTCACTGAGTCAGTGCCCACTCACAGTGACCCTATGGCACAGGGGAGAACTGCCCTGTGAGTGTCCGAGACTGTAACTGCTTACAGGGTTATAAAGCCTCATCTTCCTCCCATGGAGTAACGAGTAGTTTCCAACTGCTGATCTTTTGGATCACAGCACAACTTGTAACCACTACGCCACCAGGGCTCCTTAATAGTCCTTCTCTTATTATTCGACCTAGAGAAAGAGTATCTAGAATAGTAAAACCTGGGGAACCTCCCAAATTCCCAGCAGTAAGTGGGGAAGTGGTTGAATCAATGATCGGGTCTTCATAGAATGCAAATGTATGTGGCTACTTAGGTTCTTGTAAAAGACTATTTATTTACCTGGGCAAGTATTTATAATGTGAAGGCAGCATTGAAGTCGATCTGAGGTAGAACACTGCTGTTAATACTTCCTTTCTTTTTTTTTTTATGGCATTATTGCCTTGGTGGGAGTAGGAAGCCCAGCCTTGCTCCTGGAGAGCTGCTGCTGGATTTGAACCATCAACCCTTTGGGCTGCATCCCCGCACACAACCACTACACTACCAGGGCTCAGCCTGCTGTTAATATTTCTTTGCTCATTTAACAGAAAAGATAGTTTCATTTAGATCATGAATGAATTTCCTTTATGGGGAAAATTGGTGTACAGAAAGTCCATGGCTGAACAACTTATTGAAGTTATAGCAAACCACACTTTGCAGTTATCTGGGTTTCTTACTTTGGGTAATATCTTATAGCTTGTACTGTAAATAGTGTTTAGATACATCTGTGAGTTTATATGATGCATTTTCTAGCCTTACAAACCAAATTGAAATGATATGCATTCTGATCATAAAAGGCAATAATGATGAAAACAGATTAAACCTAAATTAAAAAGTAAGAGACGCAACTTATATCAGCACTGACTCAGGAGTCATCCTTGGAACAGAGGTTGGGATAGATCCAGGGCTTCCCATATTAGTTTAATATTGCTGTGTAACAAATTACTTCTAATTTATTGACTTGAGACAACACCGGTTTTATAGCTCATCATTCTTTCTGTAGGCTGGATGTCTGGCATGGAGTGGCAGGTTTCCCTGCTCAGGGTATTTCAAAGCTAAACTCAAAGTGTTGACCAGGCCGGACTCTGGTCTGAGCATTCTGTAGAAAACCTTTCCAAGTCAATGACTGTGGTTGACAGACTGCTGATGGGATTCAAGTCCCCCTGTCCCCACCAGCTTGCTGGGAAGAGGATTTGAATGAATACACAAGCAGTGCAAAGTACAGGGAATGTGCCCAGCAGATAGCAGCTGTGTTGGTCACTGCTGCTCTTGTAGCTGTTCGGGGGACATCAGATATTTTAAGTTGTGTGGAGAGAATTCTCATCTTTTTCCACAAGCAAAATTGGCCCATTGATCAAACTAGCCAGATTTATGGTTAAACATGTTTGTAGAACCCATCTAGTCAAATCTTGTCTAATGACAACAGGAAAGCAAATAGTTAGGTCGGATTTATTAGGCTAAGGCAGCGCTGCAATGAGTAATGCAGTTAACAAGACTAGCTTAGGCTGGGGGATCAGATGCATTTTATCTTGAAAGGTTAAAGTTGCTCTGTCTTGGAAGGAGATGAGTCAGATGGTAGTCATGTCTTCATTCAGAGCACCGAGCAAAACCCAAACCCCAAACAAATAAACTTGAGGTGATGTTGGCTCTTGGTGACCCTCACAGGACAAACTAGAATGGACTCTGAGAGTCCCCAAGGCTGTGCTGCTTTGAGGAAGCAGAATATTACATCTTCTACATAGTGGCTGCTAGGTTTGAATGGCCAACCTTGCGACTGTAAGCCAAGCACTTAACCCCGCTGTATCACAGCTCTTGTGAGGGGACTGGTGGTGTCATGGGCTACGCTTTGGTTTGCTAACCACAGGTCAGCAGTTTGAAACAACTAACCACTCCTCAGGAGAAAGATGAAGCATTCTAAAGAGAGACAGTGTTGGGAAGTTCTAGTCTATCCTAAATGATCCTTATGAGCCACCAGTTTTCACTTGATGGCAGTGAGTTTGGTTTGGGGAGCAAACCCTACATAACTCCTGCTGAAATCTAGGAGGCTGTGCTTCAGAATAAGTGTGGGGTTTTCCATCACTACCCTGCTCTCTGCTATCCATGCAGACTCCTCTTTAGTGTTGATTCATGCGTTGGCCTCTTGGAAATAAAGGTAGAAAATGAAGCGTAAAGATCCCAACTCAGCCTTCTGGAAACCACTTTGCCCTCTGTGTTTCAGAGGGGTTAATAAAGCGTGGCAGGGAGAGTCCTTCCTGAAGGGTATGTTGTCAGCTGCTGCTGAGTGGATTCTGATGCACGGCAACCACTGAGTAGCCTCGTGGTGTTTTCTTGGCTGTCATCTGAATGGCAGCAGATCACCAGGTCTTGTCTTCTGTGACACTACTGAGCAGGTCCAATGATCAGACTTAAGTTAGTAAGTCAAGTGCAAAGCATTTGGGGCCAACGGAGACTTTGATGGCTGACTCTGAAGTCAACTCTCTGGGCTGAAGATGTAGATTCTCCAAATGCTCAGTACGGGATGAACGGGTTGGCGCCCTGATTGTGCTCAACCAGTCTGGGACTGTCATCAACTGAGTCACCCCCACCCCCACCCCGCGATCATTTGAGATAGATAGCAGCTACTAAATATCTTCAGATAAAACAGGTGTGAGTACCTTGGTCTTTCGCTTAGCCTCAAGGGTGGAGTCTAGTTGTAGTCACGGGTGCAGCTTCAAGTACTTGGCTCCCCACCAGGCAGCAGCAAAGATGGTTGAATGGATCGGCAACATCCCTCTCAGGAAAGAACAACACCCAAGCTCTTTGGCGTTGGCACTCAGGGTGACCTACAGCTGGACCCCAACTCCATCCCTACCAGGTCCCCTCAGTGCTCTAGCCAGGGTCGCACCTTGACCTTTACCGGGGTTCCTTTGACTATTCATACCTTTGTCTTGAAATGTTCTGGAGAACCTCCTATCCGTCCTTCAAGATTCAATTCAATATCACCATCTCTTAGAGCAGTGGTTCTCAACCTTCCTAGGGCTGCAACCCTTTAATACAGTTCCTCATGTGGTGACCCGCCCAAACATAAAAGTATTCTTGTTGCCACTTCATAAATGTCATTTTGCTACGGTTATGAATCAGGCAACCCCTGTGAAAGGGTCATTCGACCCCCAAAGGGGTCACCCACCAGTTGAGAACTGCTGCTTTAGAGCCTTCTCTAACTCTTCCCTATGCCCCACAAGTCAAGGTTCAATTCATTCCATGGGAGCACCTTAGAAGATGTCATGGTCTTAAAAGACCCACGGATGGTCGTTAGTTGGTCCTTGATGGGTGGGTAGACTTTGGGCCTGGAAAAGGAAGCATTGGGCTGAGCCCCAGTGGCGTAGTGGTTGTGTGGGGGACTGCGGCCCACTGGGTTGGAGGTTCAAATCCAGCAGCAAGGCTGGGCCTCCTACTCCTACCACCAGAGGGCAGTGATGCACACCCTCCCCCCCAAAAAAAGGAAGCATTAGCCAGAGGGAAGGGCAGCACAATAAATTTACTCCAAATACACATTTTCTTCCAGGTATGACCATGTACTTTCTCCTTCCTGTGCAGACTCAAATTCCATTGTTGCGTTTTTAGTTCCCTTATCTCTCCACAGGGCTTCCTTTCCTCTGTTTTCAGTAGCTACTTTGCTTTTGCTGTTGCCTTATGGTCTCATCTTCGGCTTCTTCTTTCATAAAGCCCCATGCATTCTTTTTATTAAGTTTAACTTTGGGCTGCTGTCTGGGTAGACGTTCACAGAGCAAACGGTTTTCCATCCCACCATTCAGACATGTTTTGTTTCGTGAACTTATTGCCCTCCCACACTGTGCTAGCTCTCCATCATCATCTCCATCATTTTTCTTCTCTCTCCCCTCCTGTCTCCGGAGCGTCCTCTCTCACAGATGCTGCTAGTGTGCCTCCTATGCAGAGTGGACATTTCAGGAAGTCATTTTATGATGATAAAACTTATTGATGTGAAAATCTTCTTTGGAAACCTACTGAGCTTGCACACTAGACACATCGTCACCCCTACTCTCATTCCAAACCCCTAGTGGGATCATCATCATCTTTGATGATGG
>PVJH01041958.1:0-14617 GCA_004026705.1 Nesogale talazaci | reverse complement strand
CTTCTTTTTTCAGTTTTATGATGAAGTATTTCTTCCTTTGACCCAGAATTAGGTCAGAGTTCACAGGTTTAGGGGCACAGGGTATCCAGACTACCAGAAAAATGCCAGTTGCTAGGTGGGGAGCCATGACACCCTGACTTCTAAAATGCTAACTGTAAATTTGCAGGGATTTTCCACTTCCAGTCAGATGTCAGCTGCATGCCTGGGGATCCCCCCTGGGCTGCTCTGACCCCGAGTTTGGGCTTACCTTCTACCTCGCCAGGATAGCAACCAAAAACTGAAGGTTTCCCAGTCCTATCACTTCTGGTTGCTCTCTTCTGCTACTCCCTTAAGATCAATAGTTTGCTTGGATGACTCTTGGAACACGTAGGAAATGCTGTATTTATAATTACAGTCTTATTGTAGGAAAATTAGTATAAATGAAGAGACGCCTAGGGTAAAGTCTGGAAGGGTTCCCCAAACAGCTTTCATGTTCCATGGAACGCACCGCCTTCTCATTGCCAACAGTGTCATTTTCCAACCAGGAAGTTGGTGGAGCTTCATTGTACAGAGCTTTTATGGGTGGCTAAGTATGATGTAAACTTCATCCCCTCTCCCTGAGGGGCAGTGGCATGAGGTGATCTGTACACAGTGGGTCTTTTCATAGTGGGTCTTTATACACTGGATCTCTATGGTCTGACCAGCCCACACTAGAGTCGTCTCATCAACTCACCTAACCTGTTAGATAGGTGTGACCTAACGTTTTTTGTTGAAGACACTTAATCTCCATGTGTATTAGTTAGCTTCTTAAGAGTCTTGGGAAATGAGATCAAAGATCAAATTCTTTGAATAAGAATAAACTGTAAAGCCCAAAGTCTGGCTCTTTATATACTTTGCATGAATCCTCAGGGATTCATAAGAAACACACATAAGAAAACATTATTTCAAAAAAAAAATCCATCATTCATTTTTCAGCTTGCTGCACTATGTTGGCTTGTGTGTTGCTGCGATGTTAAGGTTATGTTACTAGTATTCAAATGTCAGTGAGGTCACCCATAGTGAATAAGTTTCAGTGGAGCTTCCAGGCTCTACAGAACAAGTAAGGAAGAAAAATCTACTAACTTCTTAAAAAAAAAAAACTTGTCAAAGATTTCATTTTACTTGGATCCCTAAGCAACATTTTTGGCAGCAGTAGTCAAGAAATCAAATGGCCGTCTATGTATAGACAATTGACTATTGACAAAAGACCAAAACACATTAAATGGAAAAGAAACACCCTCTTCAATAACCGATGCTTGAAAAACTGGATCTACCTCTGCAGAAGAGTGATACAAAATTCATACCTCAGCCCATGCAAAATGGATTGAAGGCCTAAATGTAAACTCTAAAATGATAAGGGTCATTAATGAGAAAATCAGGACTAATTTAAGGGCACATACAGATTATCAGGCTTAATAAAGGAATCACACCCAGCAGATGACAAAATAGATTACAGTCCTCCTAAAAATAAGACTCTTCTGCCCATCAAAAGATTTCATCAAAAGAAATCTTTAACAAAGACATAACAGAGAAGGGGACTAAATCACTAAAATATGTAGAATTTTGCAACATTATAACAAGAAGAAAGTGGCCCACTTAAAAAGAGGGTAAAAGACATGAACAGGGAATTCGCCAAAGACAACATTTGAATGGAAAAGGAACACACAGTGAAAAGCCCGAGATCACTAGCCATTCACAAGGTGCAAATCAAAACAAGGATAGCAAAATTCAAAAAATGGCAACATGTGTAGCCATTATGGAAAGTGATGTGGCACTATCTGAAACCGCTACGAATAGAAATACCATATGACCCAGCAACACCTCTGCTGGGCTTATACCCCAAGGAGAGAACATACCTGGTTCTGTGTTCCTAACTGGACACTTTTGACATAGTTGCTACCCAGCCCTTGAAAATCCAGGCCATGTGCTATAGACTAAAGGGACTTTAGACTTTGTTCTTTCAAGGTACACAACATCCTCTGTAGGCTACATCGGAAGGACTTGATGTGGAAAACTTAACTGGACTGTACCTCAAGCTTACCTGTAACCTTTGATCTTAAGGCTGAAACTCCCAGGATTTCAGAATCAGATGACTATCCCAAAGTTATAGAACTGGCAATTATTGGACTTTTGTGTGGATCCTTGCCTTTAGGGTGTCCTGTGAATGGTGGCCTAGAACTACCATATATTTACTATGTTAATGCCCTCCTTGCTTTATTATAGCATGTATTAATTTGGAAGACATGGTTCTACCTTTGTGAATGAATACTAATGAAAGTTTTTCCCCACCCTCAATTCCCATTATTTAGGTAAATGGTATCCAGTCACTCAAGAGCTTAATCTGTAAAGGGCAACAATTAATGTATGGCAACTAGTAGTCAGCCTATGCTGTGTTCCTTTCCATAGCAGAGTTAATGCCACTGTCAATGGAATTACCTTATGTCCCAGGGGAATGATTGATAGTGTACCCAAACATAAAATAATAATAATGATGCCTCTAAAGTGAAGCAGAGACATATGTACACCATAGATACATGAATGGCTTGGGGGGCTCACACATTATTCTAGCTGCAATCTAAGAACAATTAGTTCTTATGATATGACCCTGCCTGATGCTCACCCTTAAGAAGAGATCACTGAAGATATACGGTACCTGAGATAGTAAAGCATGTTGAAGGAAACAAATGGTGCCCAGCTATCAGAAAGAATGTCATCTGGAGTCCTAAAGGCTTGTCTTCAAACAAGCAGCCATCTAAATGAAGCGTCAACTAAGCCCACATGGAAGAAGCACATCAGCCTGTGTGATCCAAGGATTATAAACAGTAAAATCCAAATTCAAAGGAGAGAATCGCAGTAGAGTTTAAATTGTGTTCTTTAGTTTGCAGAAGGCAATGACAGTGGGGGCCCAAAATCTATTTGCAGGAACCCCACACGGATTAAGCCCATGGTGAATTCCCTTTGAATTTAGACCAGAGAAATGAATAGCCTTGCTATCTTGCAGAGTGCACTGGGTTTTGGATTTTATTTTGTTCTGTTTTTTTTTTCCCCAATGATTTTATTGGGAGCTCTAACAGTTCTTATAACTTTCTATACATCATTTGTATCAAGCATATTTGTACACGTGTTGCCTTCTTCATTTCCAAATGTTTTCTACATGAGTCCTTGGTATAAGCTCCTTCTTCCCCCTCTTTTTTGTTTTGTTTTGTTTTTGTTTTTTTGGGCATCACTGCCCTGAGGTGGTGGGAGTAGGAGGCCCAGCCTTTGCTCCGTGGAGCTGGAATCGAACCTCCATCCCAGTGGGCCGCAGTCCCGCGCACAACCACTATGCCACCGGGGTTCAGGCCCCCCCCCTTTTTTTAACAAGTCATTTTATTGGGAGTATTTTGTTCTGTTTTATATGTTTCTCTGTATATGAAATCCAGGATAGGCAAAACTATGGACACAGTGACTCCATTGATGGTTTCTTTGGGGTATGGCAGGGAAGTTTGGGGGAGGGGGTGGGGATGGCAGAGATGTTGGGGCGGGGAATTGATAAAAGATGTGTACAAAAAAAGAAGAAAATATTCTAACTTGATTGTGGAGATGATTGCAAACACATACCCTTTTTTTAATTGGGGGCTCATGCAATTTATCACAATCCATACATAAATCAATTGTATGTCAAGCACATCTGTACATTTGCTGCCCTCATCATTCTCAAAACATTTGTATTCTACTTAAGCCCTTGGTATCAGCTCCTCATTTTTTTCCCTCCCTCCCTGCTCCCCACTCCCCCATGAACCCTTGATAATTTGTAAATTATTATTATTTTGTCATATCTCACACTGTCCAATGTCTCCCTTCACCCACTTCCCTGTTGTCCGTACTCCAGGGAGTGGGTTATATGTAGATCTTTATGATCGATTCCTCCTTTCTATCCCACCGTAGCCTTACCCTCCTGATGTCACTACTCCCATTATTGTTCGTGAGAGGTTCATCTGTCGTGATTCTCTGTGTTTCCAGTTCCTATCTGTACCAGTATACATCCTCTGATTTTGTTTGTTTATTTTGTTTTTGGGGCATCATTATCCTCTGGTGGTCATGAGAACTACACAGCGCTGCTCCTGAGAGCTGCCGCTGGATTTGAATCGCCACGCCCTCGGGCCACAGTCCCACACTCAACCACTTACGCCACCGGGGCTCAGCCCCATCCTCTGATTTAGCAGGATTTGTAAGGCAGAATTGGGATCATGGGAGGAGAAGTAGCATTGAAGAATTAGAGTGAAGTTGTATGTTTCATCATTGCTACACTGCACCCTGACTGGCTCGTCTCCTCCCCAAAACCCTTCTGTAAGGGAGTGTCTCCTTACCTACAGTTGGACTTTGGGTCTCCAATCTGTACTACCCCTTCAGCACCTCTTGGTCACACAGGCTGGTGTGCTTCTTCCATGTGGGCTTTGCTGCTTCTGAGCTAGATGGCCGCTTGTTTACTTTCAAGCCTTTAAAACCCCAGATGCTATATTTTTTTGATAGCCAGGCACCATCAGCTTTCTTCACCACCATTGCATATGCACACATTTGTCTCCAGCGACTGTGTAGGGAAGGTGAGCATCATGGAAAACCAATTTAATAGAACAAAGTGTTCTTGCATTGAGGAAGTACTTAGTGGAGGCCCAATATCCACCTGCTAATACTGTAATAGGTTTAATACTAAACCTATAAATATATGAACATAGATCTATTTTACCATCATCATATATAAATTTATTTACTTATGTACATGCCTGTATTTAGACCTCTATAAGTGCCCTTTGCCTTCTATTTCTTTCCTCTGTTTCCTTTTACTTCCCTCGTCCCACTATCATGCTCAGCCTTCATTTGGGTTTCAGTAATTTATCTTGATTACATTATCCTTGACCAATCCCAACCAGGCCTCTCACACCTTTCTGGCACAACTCTTTTTAATATGATAGAACTATTAAATTGTATAATGTGAATTATATGCTAATAAAACCATTACAATGGAAAAAGTAAAAAAGCAACAAAAACAAATGGCATATTACATGTGGTAAATCTGCACACAACCTCTTTAATATGTTACAGAATAAAAATTTCTCTTTCGCTGAGCCCCGGTGGCGTAGTGGTTGTGCGCGGGACTGCGGCCCACTGGGATGGAGGTTCGATTCCAGCTCCACGGAGCAAAGGCTGGGCCTCCTACTCCCACCACCTCAGGGCAGTGATGCTCCCCCCCAAAAAATGTTCTCTTTCATATGCAAGATGAATTAACACAGAGGTATGACCCAAGCAAGTCACGGTAAATGAAATTCAAGCTCTATAATGAATAAGGAAAACCAGAAAAGAATTAATGCTTTAGAATTGTAGTATTAGTGAGAAATATTAGATATACCAGGGATTTCTAGAAGAATGAACAAACATTTTTGGAAGAAGTATTGCTCTTAGAAGGAAGAGTGGCAAGATTTCATCTCAAATATTTTGGATGTGTTATCAGGGCAGGTCCAGCTCCTTGAGAAGAGCATTATGCTTGCAAATTGGTCGGCAGAAAAGAGGGAGACCCTCCGTGAAATGGATTGACACAGTGGTTGCAATAACACACATATGGACTTCACCAGGTGGAGTACACAGGAGTCAAATCACCCCCCTCTGTCCATAGAGCAGCTCAACATCATTAGTCGAATCAAGACCAATGGGTGACTAGAACAGATTATCAATTGCTCATTTGCAAGTTCAAGTGGAAGTGAAAGAAAATTAAAACAAACCCACAAATGCCGAATCGTGTCCCACTTGAATTTGAGATCATTTCAAGAGAAGATTAGACACTAGATTCAACACTAATGACAAAAGGCCAGATGAGTTGTGGAATGACATCATGGACCACATTCACGAACCAAGCAAAAGACCACCAAAGAAACAAGAAAAACCGGAAAATATTAAAATTGGTATCAGAAGAGACTTTGAAACTTACTCTTAAATGCAGAGTAGCTATAATGAATTGAAAAATTGTAAAATAATATAACTGGACAGAAGGTTTCAAGGGAGTCTATGTACAAAATATTGACTGACATGATTGGTGTGGTAGTCGTGTAATGTCAATTTCAGAATTGGGAGTATAGAGGTGGAGTCTAGCCTCAATCTGGAGATAGCCAATGAAACCTCTGTATAAGCATGGCTTTCTCCTGAGAATTCTGGGAAATCTCGCAGTATTTTTCCCTCTTGGAGATGCTCTACTGACAAAACACAGACTCAGTCCTTGACAGACATTGAGGCTGATGAGACACATGGCAGCATGCTGATGGACCTTGAACCATGATAACTGGAGGAGCTGCAAGGATACCCCTGCCAGGGCTGAGATGCTTCTACCACCAGTGGATACACAAGAATGCACCCACTGACCTGTGATTGTCCTGGTATCATTGCAAGTGTTTCATGAATCTGAAGAGAGCTTATGAATTGGTATCAGATATATTGTCTAATATTAATCTTATGGACTTGGACTTGACTGGGTTGGGATGCTTTCTCAATGTTCCATTCCTCCCATATATAAACCTCTCCCTTATATACATGTTTATGAATTTGTTTCTCTAGTCTACCTGGACTAACACAGTTGGCATCAAAAGAAGATGAAATAATAATAATATATGATTGATCAAGGATTCATGAGGGTGGGGGGAGGGAAGGGGAAGAACAAGGAGTTGATACCAAGGGCTGAAGTAGAAAGAATATGTTTTGTAAAGGAGGATGGCAACTTATGTACAAGTGTGCTTGATACAATTGAATTATGGATTGTTGGAAGAGCTGCATAAGAACCCCCAGTCAAATGATTAATAATAGTAAAGGAGATGGAATATACAGTCACTGTATCAAAAAGAACTTCTTACACTTTCACAGTACACTTCTCCTCCCTCCGCCCCACCCCCCACCCCAGGAACCCTTATTCTTGTTGTTGTCTCTACAGATTCACTTATCCTGGGTTTCATATCCTGAAAGACAAAGAAAAGCATAGAACAAAAATTCCAAGAAGGCTACCAATAATGACCAAATACAACCAACATAAACCCCAAACACAGAAATATTAAAACTAGGTCAAGTAATATTAAAATTAATTAAGAAATTAAATTTAATCAAGAAATGTTAAAAACTGGATCAAGACCAAAGTATCAGAGTGGAAGAATAAGTGACAAGGTTTTAACTGTTTGCTTCAGATTTATCATTTTAAGCTACTGTAGTCGTCTTTACAATATTCTTTATCTGATTGTCAGTTTATTCCTATCATTTAGTTATGTTTAGAGGAAAGTCACTGGAGACTTATTCCCTGTGTAGGCCCTATATTTTGGGCTTCTACTGTTATCGCTAGCCTTCTGAATGCCAGAATCTCACAATTTATGCTCTGATACTCTTTCCTCCTTTGGATTTGGATTATATAATTTACAATCCTTGGCTCACACATGTTGGCATGCTTCTTCCATGTGGATTTAGTGGATATCTCACTTAGATGGCTGCCTGTTTGGAGACACCAGAAGCTATTCTGTCTGATTGGCGGGTGCCAGCTAATTTCTTCACCACTTTGCTATTGTATTCATATTGTCTGTGATTCTTTCATGTGGGCAAGTGTCGAGGAGGACCTGGGCATAAAAGAAATCTATGCATTTGAATTACAGTCCTCACAAAGATGATTGAAAGTACCGTGGACTGCCAACAGAAGAAATCTGTCTTGGAAAAAATTCAGCCAGAGTGCTCCTTAGAGGCAAAGAGGGGGAGACTTCATCTCCCATACTGGGAGAGACTCCTGGCCATCTAGCTAATGTTGACTCATGGCCACTCTTCTGTGAGCTTCGGAGACTGTATCTTTTGTTTCCGGAGTAGAAAATCAGGTCTTTCATCCTTGGAGCTGCTGGTGATTTCAAACTGCTGACCACAGAGATCTCAGTGCACAACCACTACGCCATCAAAGCTTTTGTTCCCTGGCCAAGGACGTCATACTTGGTGAAGCGAAGCGGCAGCCCAAAAGAGGAAGACCCTCGATAAGATGGATTGACACAGAGCTAGAAGCAGTGGACTCAAACGTCTCGATGGTGCAGATGGTGCAAGTCTAGGCGATGCTTCATTCTGTTGTAAGCAGGATAGCTATGAGTTGGAACTCATTCTATGGCTTCTAACAATAACAGCTAGTAAATGAAGGACTGGGGAAAAGTCATCATGTTCCACTCTCTATGAAGTAATAGATTTAACACTGTTTTGTAACAGCTGCTAAAGTCCTGGAGACCCCCTATCAAACAAATCTAATTAACCCTCTAGTACTATCAAATTACAGGCAATATAAGGGACAGAGTAATATGTTGAAGGACAACAGATATTCAATCACCAAAATATGATTTGAGAGTATTTACTTGACAAAGAAACCTGATTACTTGAACAAATAAGTTGTGAGGGAAAAAATACGGAGGGAGAACCTAAAGATTAATAGAGACAATACATATAAACCAATTACAGGATGGATATAAGCAAACTGAATAAAAAGGGGAAAAAATCCTCCAGAAGATATTTTGAGAAATCTTAACTACATATTGTTGATGTTATGTGCATATACTTCATTTTATGTATAATAATATTTTAATTTAAAAAATTATTATCCTTTAGATTCGGAAATATTTATGGGCAGGGATATAGATTTCAGAAGATTTGAATTAATGAATGATTGTTGCAGCTTTGTATGTGGAAGTTTGTTATACTTTTCTCTCCGCTTATAGGTATTTTTGAAATATTCCATAAGTTTTTTTTAAGTTCACAAATATGCTAAAATGAAGTAGTAGAGTGGTCAGATAAAACAAAAGATATGGAGAGAAAGGTCTCTGTCTACAAAAACATAACCTGGTCCATTATTTCTTGAATTATTCTGACCTGCTAGTTTGTATTCTGATGGACCTACTTTAGGACCCAATTGAGTCCATTGTGGGCTGTGGGGATCATAAACTCCAGAAACAAACCAGTCCCAATCTTTTTTTAATATTATTTTTCTATTCTTTACCCCTCCCCCCCCACAATGATTTTATCGGGGGCTCTTACAGCTCATATAACATTCAATACATCATTTGTATCAAACATATTTGTACACATGTTGCCATATTCATTTCCAAATATTTTCCACTTAAGTCCTTGGTATAAACTCCTCTTTCTCTCCTCACTCCTTCATTTAAGAATCATTTTATTGGGGGCTCATACAACTCCCCTCATGATCCATATATACATCAATTGTATGCAGGCCCCATTTGCACACTTGTTGCCATCATCACTCTTAAAAGTCCTCCCTCCACCTAGGTCCCCCATTTCAGTTCCCCACATTTCCCTTCCTCCCTCACCCCCATGAACCTTTAATAATTTACAAATTGCTATTGCTTTTTCATGTAATACACTGTCCAATGTGTTGACTTCATCACTTCCCTACTGTCCATACCCCAGAGAGGAGGTTATATGTAGATCCCTGAAATTGGTTCCCCCTTTCTATTCCCCCATAATCTCCACCCTCTCGGTATCACCACTCCCACCATTAGTCTTGAGGGATCATCTATCCTAAATTCCCCATGTTTCTGACTCCAGTGTACATCCCCTGGTCTAACTGGATTTGTCTGGTAGAATTGGGATCATGATAGTGGGTAGGAGGAAGCATTTGAGATCTAGAAGAAAATTGCACAAGTCATTGTTAGTACACTGTATCTTAACTGTATCTTAACTGAAAATTGCACAAGTCATTGTTAGTACACTGTATCTTAACTGTATCTTAACTGTATCCTCCCTGCAACACCTGTGTAAGAGGATGTCGCTGCACCTATTCATGGACTTTGGGTCGCCAATCTGTACTCTCTCTCACTTATAATAATATAATTTTAGTTCTTTGATGCCTGGCACCAGTTTTCTTCAACACCTTGTGGTCACACAGGCTGGTGTGCTTCTTCCATGTGGGCTTTGTTGCTTCTGAGTTGAATGGCAGCTTGTTTACTCAAGCCTTTAAGACCCCAGACACTATATCTTTTGATAGCCAGGCACCATCAGCTTTCTTCACTACATTTGCTTATGCACACATTTGTTGTCAGTGATCATATCAGGAAAGTAAGCAATGTTATGCTTTTTAGTTCTTGAAGCCTGATAACTGATCCCTTTGACACCTCCTGACCCCATAAGCTGGTGTGCTTTTTCCATTTGGGTTTTGTTGCTTCTGAGCTAGATGGCTCCTTGTTTACTTTCAAGCCATTAAGACTCCAGATGCTACATCTTTTGATAGGCAGGCACCATCAGCTTTGTTCACTACATTTGCTTATGCTCACCTTTGTCTTCAATGATTGTGTCGGGAAGGTAAGCATCATGGAATGCCAGTTTTATAGAACAAAATGTTCTTGCATTGAGGAAGTACACCAGTCTCAATCTTAAAGCAATTTCTCATGCACAACCTGACATTTTTGTGCAACTGTACAGTATACAAAATGTTTGTTCCATTTATTCTTTAAGCTTGATCTGTGACATAAATCTTATCCTCATTTGAGAGACCAGGAGTCCGGCATTCAGATCTTTGACTTTACTGGAATAGAACTTTCAGAAGTAGTGCTTAATTAAGCCTACCTTCTGGTGCCATTGAGCAATGCTGTTTCTTCCCTATTACTGACTGGAGGAGCAGTTGCACCAAGTATGCCACAGATAAGTGGATGATGCTAAATTAAATGGCAGGGAGGGGACAGATGCCCAAATAACAAACTCAGTGTTGAAAGTTACAATGTTATTTTGGAATCCATGTGAAAGTTGGAAGAGAGAAGGAATTAGTTTCTCCATCATTTAAAAAAAAATTCTTTTGGTGAGATATCCGTTAGTCTCTCATAACTCTAACCACAGTGAAGGAGGGTGACTCACACTGCTTTCTACCTTCCCTGATTCTCCCTCAGTTACTTACTTCACCTTTATGGGATTGCTTACTGAGCAAGGTGGTGGGGAACTGATAAGAAATTGATAGGAGCATCAAATCAAGCTAAGATTCTGAATGGTGTCCCCAAATTTATAAATATTGCTCAAGTTAGCCTGAACTCATGGTGACCACGTGAAATAGAACATGTTGCCAGTCATGAGGTCTCTTTGTGATCTTGCCTGTGTGTGGGCCCATTGTTTGACCTATACTGCCAATTCATCTCCTTGATGCTTTCTCTGGACTGTGTGTTTTACCAATCATGCTATCCTTTTCTAATGATCCGCCGTTCTTGATGAAGTATCTAAAGCAGTGGCTCTCATCCTTCCTAATGCTGCGATTCTTTATTATTATAGTTCTTTTGTGGTGGTGACCCCCCCAACCATAAAATTATTCTTTTTGGGGGGGACATCACTGCCTCTGGTGGCCGTCGTGGGCACTACCCAGTGCTGCTCCTGAGAGCCGCCGCTGGCCAGGGCTCAGCCATAAAATTATTCTTGTTGCTACTTCACAACTGTCATTTTGCTACTTTTATAAATGGAGTGACCCCTGTAAAAGGGTCATTTGACCCCTAAGGGGGTTGAGATCCACAGGTTGAGACCACTGATCTAAAGTAATAAGACAAAGCCTCATCATCTTCACTTTTAAGGAACCTTCTGGTACTATTATTTTTAAGGAAGATTTGTTTGTTCTGGCAGGCCACAGTGTGATCAGTATTCCTCACAAACACCACGATTTGAATGTAGCAACTCCTTTTTTGTCTTCCTTTTTATTGTCTAGCTTTGCATGCTTATGCACCAAAGCAAAAATATTTCAGCATGGATGGGGGCACCACTG
The DNA here is from genome assembly GCA_004026705.1 of Nesogale talazaci. Lineage (NCBI taxonomy): Eukaryota > Metazoa > Chordata > Mammalia > Afrosoricida > Tenrecidae > Nesogale > Nesogale talazaci. The sequence goes on along the minus strand of PVJH01041958.1, from coordinate 2,820 downwards.
TCATCAAAGGGACTTCTTGCTTTTAGAACTTTAAAGAGTTTTTTGCAGCAGACTTGCCCAGGGCGATGTGGTGTTTGATTTCTAAATAGCTCTTCCTGGGGGTGCTGGTATATACCCTTGGAGAAGATCCACACATTTTTTGGATTTTATTTCCTTGTTTAGTTAAAAGGTGAGAGCTATACTACATAATCTGTTTAAATCTCTGAGCAGTGGAACATCATTTTACTATTTTACGTGTTTTTAATAAGATCTTATTGATGGAGTTTATTGTAAGACTTGGTAAGAGCTTGGAACAGAAAGCCCAGTTACAGCATTATTCCTAAGGAGAAACAGAATCCACTTTCTAATACCATTTTTTTGAACAATAGATTGTGCCAAGGATTGGGGTTGCCAATATGTTGTTTGCTTGATATAACAACTTAAAAGTGTTTGTTGTGTGCTGGGCACATACTCTACAGTGGCTTTCTCAATCAGTCCTTGTGCACCATCAAGGTCATTTTGACTCCGAATGAGCACATGTGACAGAGTACAATTGCCCCCCACAGGGGTTCTTAGGCTGTCATAATCACAGGAGCAAACCGCTAAAGCCTTTTCTCCCCATAGCCTCTGATGGGTTTGAGTCATCCCCCTTTCAGCTAGCAGCTTAGCCCTTAACCACGGGGCTCTGTTCAGTCTGTGACATGAGGGTATTATTAGCACCTATTTCATATAGTTGATGAGGTTAAGGCTTAGTTAAACTAATAGATATAAAGCACTAAAAACACTTGGCACAGAGTAAGTACTCACTTGATACACATTTGCTGAGATCTTGGAATTGTTGTGCTTGTCTGCATTATATTTCTTCTGAGCAAGGAGGTTTAAAGTAGACCTGTCTGCTCGTCCTAAACTTCAGGTATGATGGTTACACAGCTGGAGTTAGACTGGGAACCCTTCAGTAGATGAAAATGAGTTGGTGTCCCAACCCATGAGGCATATTCTGTCCCCTATAAGGTTTTTCTTTCTTAAAGCAATAATCTAATATTAAGTTGTTTTTTGCTAGGTGTTATCGCTAGTTTTGAGTTATGATGCCCTTTATGTACAGCAGAGCAAAACTGCCAGGTAGACACTGTTCATAATTTTTTATATGCCTATTCAAGCATTGTTGTGCACATCGGAAATACCATTTTAAGGATAACACAACTGGGGTTAAAATATAGCCATTACCCATGATGCACGTTCCCCCACTTGGTGATAAATTCAACTATTTTCCATAGCAATTTACAAAATTGCTACTGAAAAGTCAGAGACAACAAGAGTAAAACAGGTTGGTCTATAGTAGGAATTCCAAAATGTTTGCTTGTTCATGTAGAACCTATATGTGGAGCAAGAGGCAGAACAAGAGGCACTTTATGGTTTAAAGTCAGCAAAGGTGTGTCAAGGTTGTATCCTGTCATGATACTTAACTCAATCTGCATGCACAACAAATAATCTGAGATATATGAAGATGAACATTGCATTCAGATTGGAAAAAGACTTCTTAACAACTTGCAATATGCAGATGACATTATCTTGCCTGCCAAAGACCTTGAAGCATGGATGTGCAGTTTGAAACTGAGGAAATTTTTCATAAGTTAAATGTTTCTTTAGGAGTCTTAGAAGGGGAAAAAACAATCTAATAAGAACTCATTTTTATAATAGTGTTTCTCACATCCAAACTCAGATGGCCCCATCTCCTACCTCACCTCCAGATGGGTGCTCTCTGTCTGAAACTTGGGTAAAAATGCAGCACATTGTAAGCTCCCAGCCTGGAGGTGCACAGCCTGCTTCAAAGACGGATTGTATCCTGTCATGATACTTAACATGAGAAGACACATGGAGAAACCTGTCTAGAATACAGTGTATGTCTTTTACTTTGATTGCACCTCCTGTGTATGTCCCATGGTATCTCAGTTTGGGTAATAAAAAGGTCACCTGGCTGTCAATCGAGTGACTTTCCTGGTACTGGGTGACTGAGGGCTAACTATACACCCTAAACTCTAGGACTCAATATACTACCTGTGTAAGAGGCATAATAAGACCCATATCAGAGCACTTTGAGGATGAAATGAGTTAATGACCTAGTCCATAAACTCAAGTCAACACCAAGAGCCTCTCACTGCCATCGAGTCAACCCCAACACATAGTGGCCCTGATGGATACAGTTCCCCTTTGGGTTTCTAAGGCTGTAACTTTTCACTGGAGCAGAAAGCCTCATCTCTCTCCTCCAGAACAACTGGTGGCTTTGAACCCCCCACATTGTGGTTAGCAGTGCAGAGCGTAATCCACTACACCACCAGGGTGCCTTACCTGGGCCATCTCAGCTACTTAGAAGTTGCCGTTGCTTTCTTCCCTGACTTCAGCTTCTTCTACCAAGTTACTGCTGTGCCTTTGTGTATGAAGACCCTCACTTACCAAAACAGACTTATGTGTGAGGGAGCCCTCTAAAGTAAAGTGACCAGATGCCCTGCTTTTTAACAATTTGTCTGCGTCCCGCGGCATTTTAAAATTAAAGTAAATATATTACAATACTATTTTTCAAAAAATATTTGTTGCTCCCTATAGACCAAATTTTTAATCAAGAATCACCCCCCACTGCTGGTCAATGGTGTCTCACTTAAAACCTGGTCACTTTACTCTAAAGGTATTCAGGATACATTCCAGTAACAAGTTCCTGAATTTATAATGTAAATCCATTTTTGAAATCTTGATTTCCAGATACGGTTTCAAGAATATGCCTCTTGTACAAGGCAGGACTCAGGGTCCTGGGAGACTGTCAAGAATCCAGTTCTTCCACAATTTAGA
>PVJH01041957.1:0-14626 GCA_004026705.1 Nesogale talazaci | reverse complement strand
GCTGATGGAGACCAGTCTTCTCTGTACCCCAACACTCACTCACCCCGCAATCAGAAGTCAGGCTATTTAAAAAGTCCAGGCTGACCGGACCAATCAGGACTCAGGTGTGTCTGCGTGAGGCCCTCTTCAGCCCTCAGACCCCCACTCTCCCCACGATCGCCTTCTATTGAGAGAACAGACTGGCTACTAAAGCCGGTGATGCGTTTGAGTATGGGACTCCCATGAAAACAGCACCCCAAACACCAGCTCCAGTGGGCCACCGGCGAAGGCCAGGCCAAGAGGGGGGGGCTGGACACCGGAGTTCTGCCCAGGGGACAGGGAAAGGGAGGGGGCATCAAAAACACCACTCGCGTCACTGGGCGGTCTTTGTGCTGCGTCACATGCACACCATCGAACACCCGGCACAATGATTGCCATGATGGGGCGCCCAGGGCCATGTGAGGCCAGGGTCAGAGACCGTGCCACCCCTCCAGCAGTGGCCACGCCAAGGCACAGCCTGGGTGCAGCACCAGGCGGGGAAGAGAGGCCACGCCACCTCACGTCCGTTCAGGGTCTTGCAAGCAGAGTGACAAGAGTGGCCCCCGACCCGGAAAAACTAAAACAAACCCAGTCAAATGGATGGTGGTGGTGACTGTAAAGCTCACCTTGATACGGCCGGACTGTCCCATGTCAGGATTGGGGGGGCCGTAAGCCAAGAAAACAATAACGCTCGGGCAAAATCGATCCCAATAGAAATCATGATGAACGGGCTGAGCCCCGGTGGCAGAGTGGTTGTGCGCAGGACTGCGGCCCACTGGGATAGAGGTTCAATTCCAGCTCTACAGGAGCAAAGGCCTCCTACTGCCACCACCAGAGGGCAGTGATGCCCCCCCCCCAAAAAAATCACAACGAACAAAAGCAAACCCAGCTCCTGCCTCTTCGCGGCAGCCTGTCTGGGCTTCAGACAGCGGGGGAGACCTCTGTGAATCTCTGAGCGCTGTCCGCCTGGGATGGTGAAAGTGGGTCCCGGTAGGGTCCCCAGACCTCCCCAATGCACTGCCACGGAGTCAGTGGCCGGGAAGAACCTCCCTGTGAGGCTGAGACCATCACTGTTCACAGGACGAGAGCGGCCGATGGTTTTGAACTGCTGGCCTCCTGTTTAGCAGCCCAGCAAGTCAGGGCCCCAGGGCTCCCAGTCCAGGTGGGAGAGACCCGAGATCCACACAAGCGGCAGGAAATATGATGATATAAGCATTGGGGGGGGGAATCCAGGGCTGGACAGGTGAAGGGACAAACTAGGTCGGCCGGGGGGCTGCTGGCGGAGATGGCCTAGAGAGACCCTTGTCCCCCCAGGGCAGCTGCTACCAGTCCTGCTTTGCAGGATGGTCTGCTTTGTCCAGAGAAGCTGGAGACAGGTCACACTGTGGGCAGCTAGTGGATACGGAAATCAGTGAGAAGAGTTCTGCCTGTGTCACAAGCACACCCCCCCTCTAGGCTGTGAACTCGCCACCTTTGTCAGACAACCTTCTGGTCGCCGTGCTGGAGGGAGACCTAGAGGTGTCTGAACCCCCAAAATCTGCCAAGTGCACACAGACAGGTCAAGTTCAAGGCTCCAGGGGGCCTGCTCTCACCACCAGAGAGCGAGAACTGTTGGCCTGTGGTCACAGAGCAAGCCCACGGTGACAGGGAGGGGTGGGAACCCTGGTAGCTGTGGGCTGGGCCCCGCCTGCCCTGGGTGGCTGGTCTCACCTGGGTGGGCAGCCCGGCCCGGGGCTGGGAGGTAAGCAGGGCCCCTTGGGTTTGCTGAGGTAGCTGGAATAGATTTGGCGTCGGGAGCAGGCCTAGGAGGAAAGGAGGGACATGCCAGTGATGGAGGCGGAGGCTTTGCAGGGTCCAGGGGCTGGGGTCCATGGCGGGGGATGGGTGGTGGGGCACTCACCTGTCTGACTCTGCTGGGCCTGCGGCAGCAGGAACTGGGCAGGTGGCTGGAGGTGGTGTCCTGGCACAAGGACCAGCTGCTGGAGCTGGAGGAGCTGCTGTATGTCCTGGCAGGGGGGGGGGACAGACAGACAGACTGAATCGGGGGCCCCCAAGGCTCCCTCAGGATCACTCTGAGACCCCAAGGGGCTGAAGCCAGGAAGGTGTGCACAGTTGGGCATGGGGGTAGGGGATGTCTCTGAACCTTTTCCTTGAACCCAGGGCTCCCAGGAGGCATGTCCCAGCCCTGGGGACCCAGGAGGACTCATCTCTGTCTGCCTCTCCTTTCCTGACCCATCTTGTCTCACCCGCCAGGGAGAAAACCCACCGCCCTCACGTGACATCACCACTGTCTCCTAGCGGCCCTGCCGGGCAGGGCAGGCTGGAATCGCCCCATGGCTTTCTGAGACTGTCCCTGTGTACGGAGGGGAAAGCCCTGCTCCCTCCCCCACAGGAACTCTGAAGCATGCAAACGAAATGGCCACAGTTAGCAAGAAGTCCCCGTGGATCAGGTCCAGTCTGACTCTAAAACACAGCCGGAGACAAAGGGCTGGAATATGGTCTAGTCTGAAGAGCAACAGAGAGATTCTCAACCTGGAAACACAAGCAACCTTCCCCTCCCAACTCAAGATGCCTGCTTTGAGCCCTTTCTTTGTTGACTTGCAGTGAGCCCGACGGGACTCTTACTATCCCTGGGCTCGTTCTCCACCTGTTATGGCACTCTGGGGTTGAGTGACAACCTCCATAGACTCGTGCTGATAATGTACTTATGCTACATAAACAGAAACCCTAAAGACCTTTTATTGGGGTTCTCCCAGCTCTCACCACCATCCATGCACCCATTGTGTCAAGCACACCTGCACACGAGGCGCCGTCATCAGCCTCCAAGCCTCTTCTTTCTACTGGAGCCCTTGATACCAGCTCCCCACTTCCCCCCTCCTCCCCCACTGCCCCTCCTTCACGAACCCTGGATAAGTTATAGATTGTTATTTCCTTATCTTACATGGTCCTCTGTCCCCCTTCACCCACTTTTCTGTTGTTCGTCCCCCTGGGAGGGGTTTATATGTTGATAATTATGATCGATTTCCCCCTTACTCCCCCCCCACCTTCCCCTTATCTTCCTGGTGTCTCTATTCTCATTGTTGACCGGGCTTTAAGCAATTTTAAGAGCTATCTCTATGGCGTCAGAGGGACCCTGGGGGTGGGGGAGCGGGACCAGCAGCGGACTGCTAACTGTTAAGGTCGGTGGTTCAAGCCCAACAGCCAATCCTAGGGAGAACGTCGAGGCTACGTGCTTCTGCCAAGAGTTCCAGTGTTGGAAGCCCACACGGGCAGTTCTCCCCTGCCCTCCTGGGTCCCGGTGAGTCTGGCCAGGACGGAGCAGATGTAGAAACTGCCGGGTCCGCACAAGTGTTTGCTGGTGACCTTAGAACGCTCCAGCCAAGAGGTGCGGATGGTAGCCCATCTCCCACCTGAGACGCACACACCTGTTCACCCAGAGACACGTGCTGGCGGGTCCCGTATGGAGATCCATTTGTCACCACGAGAACCTAGGGGCAGTCCAACACCAACAAAAAACACCCCCCCCCCCCCCGATCTAAACTCCCTGTCACCGCCCCCTCGAGGGCAGGGCAGACGGCCCCTGTGAGACTCTGAGACCGCAGCCTTCACGCGAGTCCAAAGCCATTGCCCTCCCAAGGAGTGTCTGGGGGTCCGGAACCGCTGACCCCGAGGTGGCACTGGGGCTCCTGCCATCTCAAGGCCCGTGAGGGGTAAAATGGGCAAGTCCATAGCGAGGTGGTGGAGGACGGACAGCCTGCGGTCCGCGATCATGCACAGGCCCGGGCAGGGGAAGCCATTACCCCCTCCCTGCCCCGCCTCCCATGCTCCCACGTGGGGATGGGCACCTGCGGCTCCTGAACTGGGTGCCCTGGAGGTGGGTGCGCTGGGTTGACCAGGACTCGCTGGCCACACACGCACGACCCGCGCGCTCGCCGTCTTTTCACGGCTTCAGAAGCCGCGCATTTCTTGAGCGGTACCAGGCTGGCAGAGAGGACATCAGACCCAAACCCGCGGCCCTCGCAGCCATCCCGCCGATCCCTCTCCCGGGCTTTCCCGGAGCAGACGGCCTCCTCCTCCTCCCTGGGAAGGGGCTGCGGGGTTTGAACCGCCCACCTTGCTGTTCACAGCCCAGTGCCCAACCCACGGCACCACCGGGCTCCTCTCAGCCACCACCCAAGGATCCCAGGACGCCCAGGCAAGACATGGAAAGCTCTTCCTATGTCACTGCTGCCACCACCAAGCGTCACCAGAGCCGTGACCGACGTCCCTCGCCCCATCTGGGACTTGCCGAACAACCACGTTTCAGCATAAGCGGTTTCATGTTCTTGACACCTGCGATCGACGGTGCAAACCTCTGGCTGAGGACAGATGCCCCTCTGCGACCTCCGTCCACCACCCTCGACGGCGCCCTTAGGGGAGCGGCTTCTGGTCCCTTGAGACCCTCTGGCTCTGCGATGCCACAGGACAAAGTAAAACCACCTCGCAACCCGTGGACGCCCGTGACCTTGACAGAACCCCAAGTCCTCACCAACCCCACTCACTGCCCTGGAGCTGGTTCTGACACGGCCCTAGCGGACAGAGCAGAATGGTCTCCCAGAGACCTCAGGACTTGACCTTGCTGCAGGAGGGGGACCGCCTCGCCGCTTCCCCCCACCCCAGCAGCCCGCGGGGCTCGGATGACTGCTGGGGGCCTACGTATGTGTGCGGCTCACAGCCGGCTCAGGACACACCCCGAGTGTTCCAGAAACCGCCTGCCGAGCTTTCTCCCGAGAAGCCGCGGATGGGTTTGAACTCTAACCTTTGGTTAGCTGAGCCACTGCACCCCTGGGGCTCCTTCATTTTCCGGCCCGTCCCCTGCCACCGACTCGGAGGCACCCTGGCGGGGGGGGGGGAGGCGAGTGGAGCTGCTCTGGGGGTCTCCTGGACGTTGGATCTCAGTGGGGGCAGAGAGCCTCGTCTTGGTCCCGCAGAGCAGCTGCTGGGCTAGAACCGCCGACCTTGCAGTCAGCAGCTCAGGTGAAAGCCAGGTGTCTTTTTTTTGTGTTCACCCCCCACACACACCCAAACTCGGGCCTCCTGAATTTTACCCACAGGCCCCTGCAGAGGTGAACTGTGTGTGTGTGTGGTGGGGGGGGGGGGGTGTCTCGGTTCTGAAATAGAAACCACGCTTCAGCCACTCCTATTCCTAGGTATCTATCACACTTGTATTCTAACCCGACTCTGGGCGCACGGCTGCTTCCCTGCGTCCTCTGCTGCCGCATGGCGCTCCCACTCCCTCACTCTGACCCCTCACTCTGACCCGCCCGCACGGGTCCCCTCCCTGATCCTGAAGCTAGAGAGGGGACCTCACCTGGCAGGCCACGCATCACCCGCGGCCTCACCCGGTGTCCCCGCCCCTCGCAGAGGCCTCCCCAGCCACGAGCACTGCCGGGCGGCTCTCCCTCTCCCTCAGCCACTCTCCTCCCTCCCCTCTGGTTGGGCTGCAAGGTCGGCAGATAGAAACCACCAGCCACTCCAGCGGGTGTCAGCTCCCCACCGGCCTGGCCTCGTCCTGCCTCCGCTCAGAAAGGCCCCGGGGTGGGGTGGGGTGGGGGGCAGAGTCGGGGGTGCTCGTGTAAAGAATGAAGAAACGAGTGGAGCTGGGGCTGGAGGCGCCATCTCCCCACCATCGAAAGGACAAAGCCCTGTGCAGCTACTTGGGCCGCCCCCTCCCCCCCCACACACACCAGAAGGCAGACAAGTGACAGAACAGAGAGCTGCTGAGGAGGGCCTCTCCGGTCAGACGGCTCCAGGGTTCGGTCGGTCCTGGACTCCAGAGAAGGAGCAGAGTGCAGGGCTGGCCCCCTCCCCTGCCCCCATCTCTGAGGACGACAGGGACCACATGCAGGTGCAGGCCGTGTCCCGGTCTCTCAGCCCCCAGCCCCAGTACCAAGGCTGAGCGGATGTCCAGGGAATGAAAAAATAACGTGAACTCAGGGTCTGGCTGCCCTGAACCGCAGCTGGGCCTTGACTGGGGGCAGAGAGACGGAGGGACCCGCTGGTGTGGTTCAAGGACAAACTGGAGACTGAGGGTCCCCTTTCCCACCTGGGTTGGGTCCTCCCCTCCCCCATCCTGGCTGGGAGTGCCAGTGGGACAAAGCCCTGGGGAGGGGCTGGTGCCTGGGGGCTCTGAGGTGGCCCCGCTGGACTGGGCGACGGCCCAGGGGTGCACCTGCCTCCCAGCGCACAGACCCTTGGTGACGCAGCGGGGTGGTGTGGGCAGGCTGGCCGTAGCCAGTTCTGACCGGTGTTAAGACACCTGGCTCTAAGACACAGCCCACCCAGAGTCCACCCAGCGTGGGGGGGCGGCTGGGGAAGGGGTGCAGAGGATTCAGATGGGGTGAGGCCTGGGGACCTTGTGGCCGTTTGAGCTCAACGCGAGGGCAGTCTCTGAGATTCTCTGAGCCAGCGGTGGACTGGCTTGGCCCGAAGCAGGGTGCACTTTCTTGGGGAGCTCCTGGGTGAGCGGCACCCCACCTGCCCAGAACTGCGTGGAGGAAGCTCTGTCAAGCACCCTCCCAGCTGCGGCGCGCGGGGGCTGGGTGCGCTGTGGGGTCTTGGCCCAGCGGGAGGTTTCCTCTTCGGGCGGGAGGCAGGGGATGCCACACCCCTTTTCTGGGCCTTCTGAGGCGCAGGGCATGTAGAGCATCGGCAAGTATCTCCCTCCAAAAGCTGGGTTCCCCCGGGGGACCCCGGAGCCTCGTCTGCCAGAAGAACCTTGGCAGAGAGCTTCCACCAAGGGTCCTTTGCCCGATGGCTGGTGTCCTTCTCGGACGGGGAGGGGGGAAGGCAGCTAAGAGAGGAGGAGGAGGAGACAGAGGTGGAGGGAAGACGTGCCGGGATGGCTGGAAACCTCCGGAAGCCGACTGTGCGGGCGGGACTCCCCGAACTCTTGCTTGGGCTCAGCAGGAACCCGCCCACGGACCGGGCGGCGGTCCTTCACCCGGAACAAGGGGAGCCTGTGCACTTGGCATCGAGAAGGGTGTACGTACGCCCAGAGCAGCGGCCTCCCCTCGCACGGGAGAGGCTACATTCCACCCAGGAGAGCGCGGCTCCGGGCGGAGCAGGCTGCTGGGGCACCTGTCTTTTGCGGATGGCACAGCCTTGGTGGCTGACAGCGAGGGGGACCCGAAGCGCTTGATGAAGCCCGAAGAGGGCAGCCTTCCAAAAGGACGGGACCAGCAGGAGCCGGAGGAAAGGCGGAAGATCGTGGCTGTCAAGGGTTTCATCCTGCTGGGATCCACAAGCCAGGAGAGCAGCAGCTAAGAGGGCGAAGGACACACTGGCCTCGGTAAATCCACCACACGGGACCTCGGTTGAAGCCTGGGAGAGCCAGGGGGACCCAAGTCATGATCTCCTCCACGGCCTCCAGACGATGCGGCGGGCACGGACGGTTGCCCAGGGCCGGGGTCTGCCGAAAGATCAGTCGTGGGAGACCAGACCAGGACGGGAAGACGTCCTCTCACGTGCTCCGGGCATGTTGGGAGAGGCCCGGGCCTGGAGCGGGGCCCCGTGCCGGGGAAAGGAGAGGGGCAGCGAAAAGGACGCGGAGCCCACCATGCCAGGGGCCGAGCTGGCAGCTGCCACAGTGAGCTCAAGCCCCCGGAGAACCGTGAGGATGGCGCAGGCCTGGGCGGCACTTCCTCCTATTGGACATCATGTCGCCGTTGTCGCTGTGGGTTAGACCAGGGGGAGGCCACGGACAGCAGCAGCCATCACAATCGGAAGCCGGAAGGGGCATCCAGAGACGGCGCGACTTTAGCTTCCGCTGCTTCGGGCCAGTCGTAGTCATTTTGTGTTGAAAATACCTCCATCCTCTTCCTTCTGGTCACTTCTCTGACCCACGGCAAGAGCCTCTCTGGATCAGGGGTCGTCAAACTATGGCCCGCGGGCCACATGCGGCCCACCGAGGACATGTATTCGGCCCCCGGGTGTTTTTGCCGCTGATGCCTGTCCTGCTTAGCAGCCAACTCATCTCGGGCCCACAGTTAATTTCTTCATAGTATTTTTTAAAAAAACTATAGTCCGGCCCTCCAACGGTCTGAGAGACAGTGAACTGGGCCCCTGTTTCAAGTTTGAGGAGCCCTGCTCTAGGTCCAAGTGGGACAGGCTGCAGATGCTCACAGCAGCAGACACTTGTTCTTTCTCCTGCAGAGGGGCCGGGAGCTCTGCTGCGGTCAGTAGCACAGTGCGCCACCCTCCGTGCCACCAGGACGTGTGTGGGGGAGGGGGCAGGAGAATGCCACACGGTCACCTCAACTCCTGTATCTCCAGCGTTCCTCCCTTCGGTTCCCTTCTATCCAGGAATCACGTGTTAGCCGGCCAGAGGCGCTGCCGCAAGCTCCCCAACCCTGCCAGAAAACTCCTCCGCCACCTTGTCTGGGTGATCCCTCTGAGAAAAGAGCGGGCCTCAGGGCCTCGGGCCCCGCCTGCTCCTGCAGCCCTCACACCGCGCCCGGCCAGGTCGGCAGCGAGTCCACGGGGACCCTGGGGGCGCTGTGGGATGAGTGCCGGGCCGGGGCCACAGCCTTCGCGGTTCAAGCCTCCGCTGGCTGCTCAGTGGGAGGAAAAGGGGCCTGCCCCCGTCAAGGGCCGCACGCTCCGAAACTCTCTGGGTTTGGTCTCTGGCCCACGCGTGGGAGCCCTGCCAAGGGAGAGGACGCGGCTGTCTGCTCCGTGAGCATGCCCCTGCCGTCCCGGGAACGCTGTGGCGATGTCCTGCTCCGTCTTCTGAGGCTCGAGACGATACAGAACCAACGGGCGGCACCGGGTGACTCTTCTGACGACCCGCCGGGTCCTTGGCTTGGCTTCTGTCTGGATTGAGGTCCTTGCCACGCCGCTAACTGCACTGTGGGTGGTGCCAGCCCACCAGGAGAACGAGGAGATGCATTCCCTTCCCAGAAGCCCCCGGGGCAGTGTGGGGGAGGGCTCGGCTTCTCTCCCAGCAGGGGATTCACGTGCACCGCTTCTTCTGGGGTCCTTAAGCTGGTGCGGACTCCTGGTCTCCGTGGGAACCACAGAAGGAACCCCCAAGCCTGCAGGAAACTCACTCGGAGGGAAACAGGGCCAGGATGCTAGTCCCAAACTCATCACAGAGGGAATCTGGAGAGCCGGTACTCCACGGTAGGGAAGCCTCACGTTGGTAAGTTAGAGGCCGAGTCCAAGTCCACGATCCTGCTTTAGATATCACTCCTCTCACCAGCAATGCTGCCTTCAAGTGAGCACATGGGTGACTGCGTCCTCCTCGAGGAGCTGACACCTTCCCCCAGTGCAAGTCTGAGGCCTCCTCACCTGTGAGCTCAGGGACCTTCATGCAGACACCATCCACCTTGGGGCGCATGTACCAACTGGGCAGGCGTGTCTATGGGCACCTAGAGGTCCCCTGAGAGTACAGGCTGGCACCTCTCCCAGTCCCAGGTGGTCCATCAAGAGGAGCCGAGGCGAGCGTGCCGCCGTGAACACGTCTGTCTCCTGTCTGGCTCTCTCTCCCGTCTTTCCAATCCTCTATGACTTCACTGTGATCTTTACAGATCATCGCCGCCTCGCGTTTGTGCCTGCTGGCCCTTTGGTGGTTGCAGGCTGGCCCCCCCCAACGGTGACCCTAACATCCCCCGTGGACGCCCTGCTTCCTGAGCCCACTCTTCTAAAACTCCTGCCCTCCCCATCTCAGGAGACCACCTCATCCCCGCCCCAGCTGCATCCTCCACCCATGCGGTCCCTTTCCAAAGAGCGTCTCCCAATCCCGCCATCGCCCTTCCCGGGCCAGGCAGCTGGGAGCCCCCAGGGACTTCCTCCTGCATCCAGTCCCGCCCAGCCTCCCCAGGGGGGACGTTTCGTAAAGGGTCCATCAGGTCCTGCCACAACCATACCGAAGACCGTCGCACAGGCTCCCTTCCGGCTTGTACCCTGTCCGTTCACCTCTGCCCCTCACTGACTCTGCTCTCCCCCGCTGCCCCTGCAAGACCCTCCCCCAGTTTTTTTTGGGGGGGGACGTATCACTGCCCTGGTGGGAGTAGAAGACCCAGCCATGCTCCTGGAGAGCTGCTGCTGGATTTGAACCGCCAACTCAGTGGGCCGCAGTCCTGCGCTCAACCACTACACCACCGGGGTTCAGCCCCACCCCACCCCCAGTGTTCTTCCTGGCTGACTCATATTCTCTGTGTCAATCTGGCCGGGCCTGGAGTCTCTGTTACATAATCATCCCTCACTGTGACACCCGACACCATGCAGTGACCCTCGGCGTTGTGACCCCTCCCCTCCATGACCTTCACAGGGCAGAGTAGAGTCTGTCCATGAGGCAGGAGACCCTCCACTGCAGGGGCTCTCCACCCCTCACGCCGCGACCCTGCCATAAAGCTCCTCACACGGTGCCCTCCCCATCCCAATCAAATCATTTCAGTGGCTACTTCTTCGCTGTCATTTTGCCACTGGGATGAATCAGGAGACCTCTGTGAAAGGGTCGTCTGACACTCCCCCAAGGGGTCGCGACCCACAGGTTGAGGACCGCTGCCCCACAGGGTCCGCTGTGGGTTGAAATTTACTCAAGGACTGAGGGTCTCACTGCCTAGAGCCCCCTTTCCCAACCTGTCCACCGAGCGGACTCTCACCTGCTCCTTCATTCTGATACGGCCTTCTTCTGAACACCTCCACCTTCAGACACCCCTCCACCATGCACATACTCCCCCCCCCCCACATTCTCGGGTTCGCCGGGAAATCTTTATCCCCCGGGGTTCCCCCAGCCTCTAAAAGAGGGCTGCATGGCAGGTGAGTTATGCAGGCTGTGACACAGAGGGGGGCAAGAGCCAGCCAAGCTGTCCACGTGACATCACCTTGGGGACGGAGCTGGACCCTGCATTTTGAAAGGAGGACACGAGAAACTTGGGGGGAGGGGGTGGAATTCCCTGATCTCGCCATTCCTTGACCCATGAGCTTGTAGGGTTTCGAAGGGAAGGGAGCGCGTGGGAGCTTTGAGCCAACTTTCCTGAGTTTCTTTGTTGGCTCTCCCAGGAAAAGATTTCTTAGTCAGGGGGCATCAGTACATGGGTGCTCCTGTCGGGAGCAGGGAAGGCTGTGGCCACAGGCACAGGGAGGAGGGCAGAGTCCTCCCCATGGCGGCCTGGGCTCAGGCTGGGAAGACAGGGGTCTGGAAGGCATGCTCAGCCCCCTGAAAGCAGCAAGAAGAGGCCAGAGCTGAGGAAGCTGGGAGGGAAAGAGGGAAAAGAAAGGGTTGGGCTTCCAGGGGTCTGGAAAATCACGGGGAGTAGGCTGCAGATGGAGGGAAGACTGCCTGTTACTGGGGGCCTGTAGGAGTTTGGGGGTTGTCTGGGGCTCACAGAAGTTCCCCGTCCCCTACTGTCTTTTCTTTCCCATCAGACCTCCCCTGAGTGTTCTCAGACGGATGCAGCCTGGGGTGGGGGTGACGTAGGCATGAAGCCTGCAGAGGAGGGAGGAGAGGAAGGTGGGGTCCCAGGAGGGAGCAGGGCTTACGGGGTGAGGAGGACCTGTCCAGGAGGAGAGAGGGCCCCAAGCAACACAACAGCCCAGGCCAAGCCCCAGCCCAGGGGGCCATCCGGGAGTCTTGGGCAGAGGGGCTGGAAACCAGGAAGGGCGAGCACTGGGTAGGGCTCAGCCTTGGTGAGGACTGGGGAGCACCGGTCACTCACGGAGCAGCTAGCCCAGGGGGCAGGGGAACCCTGTCTCGGCTGGGCTGGACGGCACAGCCTGTTTGCTCCTGCTGGGGCGGAGAGAGGGGGAGTGTCTTCAAGTAGGAGAGGCGGGAAGCTTGGGGCAGGGTGAGCCTCAATGGTTTCTGGGGCCCTCCAGTGTGTCCTGCCAGGAGCCACCGGATGGAGGCCTGAGCGGGGAGGGAGAGGGAGGGCGTGGGCAGGTGGGGCGAGGCGTCTGCACAGCCCACCCAGCACCGACTCTGTCTCCACTGACCTCCTGGGGTGGGACTCTTGAAAGGAGGGGTTTACAGAGAGGAGGAACCCTCTGGGGGATGCACATCAATCCAGGCCATGCCAGAAAAGAGTCTCAACTCCCTGCCACCGGTCGGTGACCATACAGGACAGGGCGGGCCGCTCCTGGGGGTTTCCGAGGCGGCAATGCTCGCCGGGAGTGGGAAGGGAAGCCTCATCTTTCTCCCTGGGAGGGGCCGGGGGTTTAGAACCGCTGACCTCGCAAATCTCAGTCCAGCATTAACAGCCATGCCCCCAGGGCCTCCTGGCCAGGACAGGGCCTTTCCCAACCCTGAGCTCACGAGGGTGGAGGCCTGGCCCCGTGGGAACCATGGGCGTGGCTTCTGCCGCTCCTCCCACCAGTCCCACCCTCGTGGACGCTGTCCCTGGCGTGACCCCTGGCCTCCCTGCCTGCGAGGGGACAGGACGGTGACTGAGCTCCTGAGGAGGGGGGTCAGACCCACGAAGTGAGGTGACCCGTCCTGAGCCTCCCTCTCCCCCTCTGCGCGGAGGCAGGGCCGGCGGGCACCCTCCTGAAGGAGGGTGTGTGGGCGTGGCTGCCCTTACCTGTGCTGTCAGCTGGATGGGCTGGGAGAGGGTGAGCTGTGGGGCGCCGGGGGGCTGGCTGGCAGGCTGTGGGGGTGGCAGGTCGCCCCCCCCGGAGGCGGCGGGGGGCTGCGAGGTCGAGGAGGAAGCAGAGGAGGAGGAGGAGGTGGAGGAGGAGGCGGCGGCGGCGGCCGCGGCGGCGGCCAGGAGCTGGGCCTGGGCTTGCTGCAGGAGGAGCTGCTGCTGGGCCGGCATCAGCGCCGTAAGCTGTGGGCGGCCGGGCCGGCGAGGCAGAGATGGGTTAGTGCGGGAGCCAAGCAGGGGAGGGGGCAAGGGTCACGGGAGGGCAGAGGGCGCTCTTGAGAGGCAGGCGGGAGACAGAGGGCAGGGAGATGCGGCCAGGACCTGGCGGTGGCACCCCGTCCCGCTGACCCCCTTCCTGGTACTCACCCCAGCTAGCTGGCTGCCGGTCAACATGAGCTGGGCCTGGGGCAGGTGAGGCTGAGCCGGTGGGGGAGGCGGGGGGGCTGCTGGGGCGGAGTCACTGCTGGGCTCTTCAGCCTTGATCTGGGGGGGAGAGAGGCAGGGTCCGGGACCCCAGAGGGTTAAGTGGAGCCCAGAGACCATGCCCACCTGTGAACCAAAGAGAGGAGGAGAGGATAGGGTAAAGGCAGCCTGGGGCGGGGCGCTGCTGCTTGTGCCCCTGCCTGCCACCCCCTCCAGGTTCAGGTTCTCCGTCCACACCAGACTTCCTCCAGCAGCAGGACCCCCTCTTAGAAGGCACGGTCCCCCTCCTGGACTCAATTTCCTCCTCTGTAACAGTGCAGGGGTGCCCCAGGAGGGGCGGGGGGACCCTGGGACCGCTTCAGGCAGACTCCTCCTCTCTTGTCTGACCCCCCAGGGGGGGTGAGTACACATAGGCCCACCTGGGTGGATGGGTGGGGGCCCAAGCGAGGACAGGGAAGCCCACAGAGCTCCCAGCAGGCCCTCCTGTCACACCCAGGAACAGAAACTTCGCTGGGCAGACAAAATCAAGCATGTGGCCCCAGCCTCCCGCTTCCAGGCCAGAGCTGGGGGAGCCCCTTGAGTGTCAGACAGGAGTGTGGGTGCTCTGGAGTCAAACACCCCCGTATCGAGGACCCCAAGGGGGTCAAGCTAAGCGCACTCCCCTTTTCAGGTTTGTTTTTTAAAAATCCTATTCACTGACAGGGTGGGAAGGAGGGAGAGCCAGAATATCAGCTGTCGGGTCCAGACACAGAGCGGCAGGTGTGTTCAGGGACGCAGGGGTGCAGCGTGAAACAACTGCCGACCCTAAGATGGCCAGGCAGTGGCCATCCCTCCTGGCAGGGCCTGAGCCTGTATCCCTCCTGCCAGGGCCGTGCCCTCTTTAAGTCAGGATCTCTCTGAGGCTTGGCTTGTTCTGCTGTACACAGTCCACTGAGGTCGTGTGTGTGTGTGTGTGTGTGTGTGTGTGTGTGTGTGTGTGTTGGGAGCGGGGCAGTGGCATGTGTGAGTGGATGTGTACCACCCTTCATTAAACTCTCTTAACGGCCCCCTCACACACCACGGTGCCCTTTCCTTCAGAAGACAGGCCCGCCGCTCTGCACGCCTCTCTGGCCCTGACGAACCTCCCCTTCTAAACCAAGACGGGCAGGCTGCAGGCGACAGCCCGGAGTGAACGTCTGTAACGTGTATCATCTCTAGGGGGAGTGAGGCTGGTTTTCCATTCACAACGTTTCCACCTGGAAACTGTGCACGTCGTTGGAAAAAAAAAAAGAAAAAAGAAACAGAACAACATGCGCCCGTGCGTGGGGCTCCAGCTCTGGGGGGGTCACAATCTCCCGGGGCAGGTGGGCAGCTGCCACGGGAGCCTGGGGAGGGGGCGGGGGCTGAGAGTTCGTGTGAGTCAGAGGAGGAGGGGGAAGCTGGCACCCGAAGAAGGTGACCGTGTCGCGGCGCGATCCCTGTAGGAACCCAACCACCGCTCTCTCTTTTCTTCTGAACAGCGAGCTGGCTCAGAAGAGGAGGGGGGAAACAGAAGTCGGACGGTGGTTTGACAAGACCAA